>CM063287.1:34182358-34227358 GCA_032173965.1 Sitta carolinensis
CTTTCTGAGGGGGCCAAGGCAGAGTGAGGGGTGAGATTTTGCCCCTGTGCCCTGAGAATGACACTGAGATTATCAGAGCATTTATATTCCTGAGAGGGAGGTAAAGCTGAGCCTGACTAAGCTTTCTGTGTGCCTCAGGTGAGCAGATGTGGCCTCAGCTGCCCCTGGAACCTGTTTGCTTCAGGCTGCTCAGTGGCTGAAAGGTGGAAAGTGGCAGCTGGAGGGGTTTCTGTAGTTTGGGTGTTCACTGGGATGATTGTGCACAGGAAAAATGTGGAGGTGTCGTGCTGGGCTCAGGCAGCTTTGCTGTGGGAAAGGTGCAGAGGGAGAAACGGAATCACAGAATTGTTTGGGTTGGGAAAGTTCTCCAGGATCATCGAGTCCAACCATTCCAGCACTGCCAAGTCTCACAGGGCACTGAAATTCCCCCAGGATTTGGGGTTGGGAGTTTGGGGTTTGGAAGTTTGGGTTGGGAGGTTTGGGTTTGGAGTTGGTTTGGAAGTTTGTGGTTGGAAGTTTGGGGTTGGGTTTGGAAGTTTGGGGCTGGATTTGGAGGTTTGGGTTTGGAGGTTTGGGTTTGGAAGTTTGGGTTGGGAGGTTTGGGTTTGGAGGTTTGGGTTTGGAAGTTTGGGGTTGGAAGTTTGGGGCTGGGTTTGGAGGTTTGGAAGTTTGGGTTTGGGAGTTTGGGGTTGGGTTTGGGAGTTTGGGGCTGGGTTTGGAAGTTTGGGTTCAGGTTTGGAGGTTTGGGTTTGGAAGTTTGGGGTTGGGTTTGGAAGTTTGGGTTTGGAAGTTTGGGGCTGGGTTTGGAAGTTTGGGTTCAGGTTTGGAGGTTTGGGTTTGGAAGTTTAGGTCTGGGTTTGGGAGTTTGGGTCTGGGTTTGGAAGTGGGAATGTGGGGGAGTTCCCACTGACAGAAAGGTCCAGGGGCTGCTGCTGAGCATCCAACCCCTCATTCCCATCAGCTCTAAAATTCCACCTGCTCCTGCGAGCTGTAGTAAACTGCTCTTTGTGTAAAGTAGTAAACTCTCTATTGTGTGAAAAAATGGGTCAGAATATCAGTTACTGCTGGAGTTAAACACCCCCTGACTTCCAGGGAGTTTAACTGCAGAAACACTGCTGGATGAGGCCCAGGGAGAGTTCCTTGCTTCTAAGGATAGAATTTGGCCCCACAACCCCCTCAGAAATCTGAAGGGAGCCGTGTGTAAAACTGTGTTAAAGCACGGATCAGGAGCAGCTCCCATTAATTGGGTTTTAATGTAGCTCACCCTCAGTGTGAGCCTGAATGCTCAAGGTGTTAAAAGGAAACATTTTGGGTCCATTTTGCACTGGAGTGATGCAGGCAGACAGCGAGTTTACACATTATAGTCGTGTTTCTGGTTTGTTATATCACATTTTGCAGACATTCATGCACAGGCAATGCATGAAATCTTAATAAAAGTGCCTGATGTTCTGTGGACTCACAGCCTGGTTTGGGCTGGAAGGGACCTTAAAGCCCACCCAGTGCTGTGGGTTGACACCTTCCACTGTCCCAGAGTGCTCCAAGCCCTGTCCTGCCTTGTCCTGCCAGGGATCCAGGGACAGCCTCATAAAAAGAGCAAAACATTTGCATTAAACACTTGTGTCTTCACAGATCACTGGCTGGGTCAGTCTGGGGTAGGGTGACAGGTTTAACACAGCTTTAATAATAAAGAAATCTCAAAATTGCTAAAAATCTGGCTTGGATGAATGGTTTACCCCATTGCCTGTTGTCAGGAAAAGTTCTGCAATTTGAGTGGGAATCTGTTCTTCCCAGGTCCAAGAGCCAGTCTGAGTTTTGTGGCTCAGGTGGGAGCTGCTGCTGCAGTGGGAACTGCTGTTCTCTAGACAGATTTGGGTATTTTTGAACTGTCATGCTTGAATGTTTGGGTTTATTTGGGTTTTTTTTACTAATAGTAATAACAGTGAGAACCAATGAGTGAAAAAAAACCCAAGAAAAGTTAGCATAGTACCCCAGGCAGGCTGTGAAAAAGCTGCTGAGGAGGAGAAAGTGTTTATAACTGTCTTTGCATTTGCAAAACTCTGGGGGGAAAACAAACAAACAAAAAGAAAAGCAGGGAAAAAAAACCCACAAAAATAAACCAACATGACAAACAAAAACTAACATTCCCAGCAATCAGCATTGAGGGGAAGGAAAAACCAGTCTGCCTTTAATTCCTCTTAATCAAAGAGATTAAAAAGGATGGCAAATCGGGCTGTGGGGTTTTTTGAAGCTCTCTGGCCCCAGGGTGAGATGTAGAGGGGACAGGAAGGGACTGGCACTGCTCCCTCTGCTCTTCCCTCCTGAATCCTGAGGGACTGAGCCCCTCACCAACACCAGAAATCCTTGTTCAAGATTAGATACAAACATATATATATGTAAATAATATATAACAGATATTACTTAGTGGAAGGTGTCCCTGCCCATGGCAAGGGGGGTGGAATGCAGTGATTTTTAAGGTCCCTTCCAACCCAGACCAGTCCATAATTCCATAACTATTAGTTAGAAGTGTATGATTTTACTTGTTTGGACTAATTCCCACCTTCAGTTACACTGTTAAAAGTTACAATACAGCTGGTGTTCAAGTAAAATTGATTTTTCTCCCCATTATCCCCCTGGATTTGACATGTTTGTATGGAGAATTCAGGTCCAGTGGGCTGGGAGGAGGCACCTCTGAGCATTTAGGCATTAACAGCAGGTTCAGGGTAATTTATCTGTAAATATTCTTCCCTGTGAGGCTGGGGAGGGGAGGGGATGGAATTCCCAGAGAAACTGTGGCTGCCCTGGAGGTGTCCAAGGCCAGCTGGGACAGGGCTTGGAGCAGCCTGGGATGGTGGGAGGTGTCCCTGGTGGGCAGGGCTCACCTGGAGGGGGGGTTTTGCTGACCCCATGTGCAGGTGGGGGCACAGGAAGGACAAAACCTCCTGGTGCTCCCACCCATGGCTCCATTCAGGACACAAAACCTCCTGGTGCTCCCACCCATGGCTCCATTCAGGACACAAAACCTCCTGGTGCTCCCATCCCTGGCTCAGTTCAGACAAAACCTCCTGCTGCTCCCACCCATGGCTCAGTTCAGGGCATGGGTTTCTCCCATGAGAAGTGTCCAGGGGTTCTGGCAAGTGGGTAATTTGTGTCCCTGGTGTGACAGGAGGAGGAGGATCTGTGTCCCTGGTTTGAGCAGGATCTGTGTCCCTGGTTTGAGCAGGATCTGTGTCCCTGGTTTGAGGATCTGTGTCCCTGGTTTGAGGATCTATGTCCCTGGTTGCAGGATCTGTGTCCCTGGTTTGAGAGATCTGTGTCCCTGGTTTGAGCAGGATCTGTGTCCCTGGTTTGGAGGATCTGTGTCCCTGGTTTGGGATCTGTGTCCCTGGTTTGAGCAGGATCTGTGTCCCTGGTTTGAGCAGGATCTGTGTCCCAGGTTTGAGGATCTGTGTCCCTGGTTTGAGCAGGATCTGTGTCCCTGGTTTGAGCAGGATCTGTGTCCCAGGTTTGAGGATCTGTGTCCCTGGTTTGAGAGGATCTGTGTCCCTGGTTTGAGCAGGATCTGTGTCCCTGGTTTGAGGATCTGTGTCCCTGGTTTGAGGATCTTGTCCCTGGTTGCAGGATCTGTGTCCCTGGTTTGAGCAGGATCTGTGTCCCTGGTTTGAGCAGGATCTGTGTCCCTGGTTTGAGGATCTGTGTCCCTGGTTTGGGGATCTGTGTCCCTGGTTTGAGCAGGATCTGTGTCCCTGGTTTGAGCAGGATCTGTGTCCCAGGTTGAGGATCTGTGTCCCTGGTTTGAGCAGGATCTGTGTCCCTGGTTTGAGGATCTGTGTCCCTGGTTTGAGCAGGATCTGTGTCCCTGGTTTGAGGATCTGTGTCCCTGGTTTGAGGATCTATGTCCCTGGTTGCAGGATCTGTGTCCCTGGTTTGAGCAGGATCTGTGTCCCTGGTTTGAGCAGGATCTGTGTCCCTGGTTTGAGGATCTGTGTCCCTGGTTTGGGGATCTGTGTCCCTGGTTTGAGCAGGATCTGTGTCCCTGGTTTGGGGATCTGTGTCCCTGGTTTGAGCAGGATCTGTGTCCCTGGTTTGAGCAGGATCTGTGTCCCTGGTTTGAGGATCTGTGTCCCTGGTTTGAGCAGGATCTGTGTCCCTGGTTTGAGGATCTGTGTCCCTGGTTTGAGGATCTGTGTCCCTGGTTTGAGGATCTATGTCCCTGGTTGCAGGATCTGTGTCCCTGGTTTGAGCAGGATCTGTGTCCCTGGTTTGAGCAGGATCTGTGTCCCTGGTTTGAGGATCTGTGTCCCTGGTTTGAGGATCTATGTCCCTGGTTGCAGGATCTGTGTCCCTGGTTTGAGCAGGATCTGTGTCCCTGGTTTGAGGATCTGTGTCCCTGGTTTGGGGATCTGTGTCCCTGGTTTGAGCAGGATCTGTGTCCCTGGTTTCAGGATCTGTGTCCCTGGTTTGAGCAGGATCTGTGTCCCAGGTTTGAGATCTGTGTCCTGGTTTGAGAGGATCTGTGTCCTGGTTGAGGATCTGTGTCCCAGGTTTGAGGATCTGTGTCCCTGGTTTGAGGATCTGTGTCCCTGGTTTGAGCAGGATCTGTGTCCCTGGTTTGAGCAGGATCTGTGTCCCAGGTTTGAGGATCTTTGTCCCTGGTTTGAGGAGTATCTGTGTCCCAGGTTTGGGGATCTGTGTCCCTGGTTTGAGGAGGATCTGTGTCCCAGGTTTGGGGATCTGTGTCCCTGTGCCAGCCTCTCCTCAGGAATTTGGGCCTCTCTTGGCTCTCTGGGGCTGTGCTGTTGCTGGGGCTCTGCAGCTGCCCCAGCCTCCCTCGCCTGCACTTTGCTCCATTTTCTCCCTGATTCCAACAGGTTCCCAGAAGTTTCAGGTCCATCCCAACCTGCCAAAACTGTTACCCTCAGTGCAGAGGTATTTTCCCTCTTGCACCAGCTGTATTGTAACTTTAACAGTGTGGCTGAAGGGTGGAATTAGTCCAAAGAAGGAAAATCGTGCACTTCTAGCTAGTAACCATGGAATTATGGAACAGTCTGGGTTGGAAAGGACCTTAAAAAGATTTCTGGACAGGGTGTTGGTCATTTAAAAGATGCCATCGGGCAGTGACTCCCCAAGACCCCTGAGCAGGGGGGTTAAAGCTAATCCTGCCAGATTAAAAAGGTTAAAAAAATGATAAGGTCCGGTTTGATGTGAAATAAACCTTTCTGAAGGAATCACAGTAAACAAAATCTGTTTGCCTAAGGAAACCCTCGTAGCAATCAGCCGTAACACAACTGCTTGTGCTAATGAACCCAAAGCTGTTAATGTGGTTTCTTCAGTTAAATTGATTCATGAATTTTGAAGAGAACATTATCTAATGAATTTTCTTTGAATAGAAAGCAATTAAAAGGACAAATCAGTCTGATTAACCCCAAAGTCACCCTACTGCCACAAATGGTGTACAGTTTGAAATTATATCATAAAAAACTAGAGCAGATTTGCTATCTCTTTGCCCTCTACTAATCCATGTAAATTAATGAACAACAAAGTTAATTTCTTTGATGACCCTTTTCTCGTATCACCTGGATTATGCTGATGTTTAATTTGCTTAATGTTATAATAAAGACTAAACAGATTTTTTCAATGAAGTGATTATCATTCCCTTCAGTTAAGAAGTGATTTTTATTATTTAACACACACATAACGCTGTATGGGTTTCCTTTAAGAACAAAATCACATTTCTTTCCCTTCCTACGGAAGGTAATCGATGTCTTTTTTGACAACTAAAGAAAGAAAATGGTTTTAATCAGTTTGTTTCTTTGCCAGAGCAGGAGGTTGAGGCTCCCAGCTGGGGGAAGGGTCTCTTCTCCATTTTTTTCCCCTGTTTTAGTCACCAGCCCACTCCTGTCAGTAAGTTACCCACAGCTCAGCTCCTCAGAGCTTTTCCAAGAGCCTTGGAAGAGCAGGAGCTGTTCAGCCCGACTCAGATCCAAACAGGACAATCCCTTTTCCTTCCTTAAAACAATCCTTAACACCCTGAGATGCCAAAGCAAGCCTCTCCTAATGCATTTGCTTATTCATTACTCCAGCAATTGGAACACTTAAAGCAATCTGCTGCCGAGTGAAAATTAAAATAATGGCCAATACATTATTTTTTTTTTTTTCCCCTGTATCATTAAGGATGTGCAGGACATCCAAGGTCACAGCCAGCCCTCACACTTGGCAGTGCTGAGCAGTAGCTCGGGGGTGCCCACTCTAAAATGCAGGAGAATTCAGAGTGTGCTGGCTCTAGGGCGTCTCTGCCACGTCCCAGCTGAAGTTGGAAATTAGCTGGAGATGCCAGGCCTTTGTCAGATAGGTACAGCCACTTATTCCTTCCCTTTTAATTTGACTCTATGCTAATTTATACTCCAGCAATTTAATGGGAAAAGCCACATTGTACGAGCTAACGGATAATTGTACTGGAAGCAAATTAAAAATATAGGAAAATCAAAGCCTTAAATCCCTTTTTTATAGTGATCAGCTCCTCCAAGTGCTCTCTCTAATAATCCTGTATTTAAATGCAGTCATACAGGGCACCACAACAGGACAGTGCAGGGGGTTGTTCCAGTTTAATAATAATTATATATTTAAATGTGGTCATCCAGGGTATAACAGGACAGTGCAGGGGCTGTTCCAGTTTAATAATTATTTATTTAAATGTAGTTATACAGGGTATAACAGGAGAGTGCATGGAGCTGTTCCAGTTTAATAATTATATATTTCAATGTGGTCATCCAGGCTATAACAGGACAGTGCAGGAGTTGCTCCAGTTTAATAATTATATATTTAAATGCAGTCATACAGGGCACCACAACAGGACAATGCAGGGGCTGTTCCAGTTTAATAATATTATATATTTAAATGTAATTATACAGGTATAACTGGACAGTGCAGGGCTGTTCAGTTTAATAATAACATTATTTAATGTGGTCATCAGTGCACAACAACAGGACAGTGCAAGGGCTGTTCCAGTTTAATAATAATTATTATTTAAATGTATTATACAGGGTATAACTGGACAGTGCAGGGGGCTGTTCCAGTTTAATAATTATTTATTTAATTGTAGTTATCCAGGGTATAACAGGACAGTGCAGGAGTTGCTCCAGTTTAATAATTATATATTTAAATGCAGTCATACAGGGCACCACAACAGGACAGTGCAGGGGGCTGTTCCAGTTTAATAATTATTTTTTAAATGTAGTTATACAGGGTATAACAGGAGAGTGCATGGGGCTGTTCCAGTTTAATAATTATATATTTCAATGTGGTCATCCAGGCTATAACAGGACAGTGCAGGGGCTGTTCCAGTTTATAATAATCATTTATTTAAATGCAGTCATCCAGGCCATAACAGGACAGTGTTCCAGTTTAAACCACAGCCCTGAGCCTGGCTTTGCGTTGGGTTTTTTCTTCGTTCCACCCTGATTTCTTCATTCTCTCTCCCTCTGCCCTGCAGACTCCTTCACCAGGCAGGTGCTGTGGACCCTGCTGAAGGCTGTGAGGTTTGGGGAGGCAGTTTCCTACAAGCAGCTGGCAGAGCTTGCTGGCAACAGCCGGGCAGCCAGAGCCGTGGGAGGAGCCATGAGGAGCAACCCGGTGAGTCCAGAGCTGCTGGGAGATGCTGGATTGAGGGAGCTCTGCGGGATAAATGGCCCTGGGTTCAATTTCTCTGCCCTGGAAGCCGGGCTGCCATGAGGAGTGAGGTCAGGGAGTGTTTTTAATCAGCAATAATGCACAGCCTGCTTTGGGGTGATTTATGCCCTGCCATTTGTGGGGTTGGGTTGGGAGGAGGAACGCTCTGTTACTCACCAGCCTCTGCACAGTTTGTTGTTCTCAAGCTTCTTTACGTGTTTTTAGGCATTGTTATATTTTTGTCTTCCACGTGGACCTCGGCTGGCAGGTTGTGGGTGGGTTTGGTTGTGTTCAAACAGTCCATCCACTCTGGCATAAATACAGTTCTGAGAACAAGGCCAGGAGCACCCTGGGACAGTGGGAGGTGTCCCTGCCCATGGCAGGGCGTGGAATGGGATGAGTTTAGGATCCCTTCCAACCCAAACCAGCCCTGGATTCTGCAGGTGAGTTGCCTGGATCTGAACCAGCTGGAGGGAGCAGCACTCTAGGGTAGCCCTGTGGATTTGGGGAAAACATTTCCTTATGCCAAGTGATCTGTGCCTGATTTCCCTTTTCTCTGTCTGGGTTTGGCTTTCCAGGTGTGTTTGTACTCCTGAGCCCCCCAGGTTGGTCGTGTGAGGCTGGGGTGCTGTTCAGGGGGTGCTGTGTCAGGGTTGGGATCAGCCCAGCCTGGCTGGGGTGGGGTCTGGGGGCTCAGGTGGGTGTACCTGCCCTGTCTGAGGAGCAGTGCAATCCCTGAACCCACGCCATCTCTGCACCCCAGAGCAGTCTGGGTTAGAAAGGGCCTCAAAGCCCATCCCATTGCACAGTTCCCCACGGGCAGCACCCAGCCAGGGAGCCCCCCACAGTCAGAACCCACGAGGGGGTCAGCTCTGAGCCCACCCTGGTGTTTCCAGCATCCCTCAGCTTTCCCTGTGAAGCAGCTCCTGCCAGCAGCACAGGCAGAGTTTTGTCAATACCCCGCATTGTACTTGACAATACAAACTATTTTAATATGATGGAATGCTTTCCAATATAATCTGGTGTACATTAAGATAAGGCAATCCAATGCAAACCTACAGGAAACAGTTCTCAAAGAATAACAATCCAGTGTTGTGCAAAAGGAGATGTAATTGCTATCGCCTAGAAATGTACCCAGCTTTGCCCTCAGGCTGCAGTGGAGCAGCAGCATCCAAAGTAGCAGTAACAGCAGGTTGTGGTGTGAAAATTCCTGCTTTTTCCCCTGTGAGGAAGGATGAAAATAGTTCTGAAAATATACAGCAAAGCTCCTGCAATTTTTTTAAATGGGGTCCTAGTTATTATTGCCATTTCCCAGCCCATACCGTGGCTGCAGTGGTTTCTGGCCCCAGCAGAAAATTTTTAAGCTATAGTTATAGATAATAATGTATAGCTGTAGGGAAAAGGAGCTGTATTAATATAATACCACCTCAATATTTCATCATAGAAAACTGATGATTAAAAAAAAAAAAAAAAAAATCAGTGCTGTAATGAGAGTCCTGCCCATCTCAAACCACAATTTTGCCACTGCTCATCTCCTGGAGGTAATCTGAAATTCCATCCATATTCCACATGCAAACACACACACACACTGTGCACTTCAGTGTGAGCAACTGTTCTCTGCTCCTCATATTTCCCCCAGAAATGTCTCCGTGGTCCTTTACCTGTGAGCCATCCTGTGCAGGCTGGCTGTGTTTAATACACACGGATTTTATGCATGAGGTGAAAGAGAAAGATAAAATGTGGCACTGCACAAACGCCCCTCACCTTTGTTATTTCTATATATAAAGCCGTCAACTCTGGCGAAAACAGATTTTCTGACCCAATTTGCAGCTCCACCTTGCAGCCTCGTAGAAATCTGATTAAAGGGAATGTTGAGAGGTCAGAGATTGCTCAACGGCCACCGAGGGTTTAAACCCTCAGGCCAAACCCCAGAGCCATCCCTGGAAGTGCCCAAGGCCAGGGTGGATGGGGCTCGTGCTGTGGTGTAGATGGATTTGTGATAAACCTGATTTAGAGAGTACCAGGAAAAAAGGGCTCTGAAATGACCCTGAGCTGGGCATCACTTTGTCCCTCAAACACTTGGATAAATTCACAGACTTTCTCCACCAGCTACCAGCATGTTTCTCCCTCCTATGATTCAAGGCTTGGTCTTTATTTTGGGTAGTGTGCATTCCACAGGTTTCCCCTTGCAGCTGGGGTGCCTCACATAATTCCTGGGCTGACCTTCAGCTTCACAAGGAGGTGGAAGAGGTGCCAGCAGCAGCTGCCCCAGTTCATGCCCAGGACAGGGTGGGGATGGCTCACCTTTGGCAGGAGAGGCTTCCCAGAGTTTGCTGTGGTTCACACTGATTGCAAGGTCTGTGGTCCTCAAAGGGAACCCATAAAGTTCAATTAAAAATCTCATTAGACTGGTAGAGGAGGATCAAAAAGAAATCACAGGAGCTCATGGGAAATGGAGAATGTTGGGCTGATTAGTCCAAGGCCATCCTAAATGAGTGTTCTGTGCCTTAAATAAGACATCTCCAGTGGTCTGATCACACACTGTGTGCTGCCTGCACTGGGTTTGTGCTGGGCTCACCCCAGCCAGGGGCACAGCCTCAGCCTGTCCTAGAGCAAGGATCTTCCACCAGTCCATCCTGAATCCCCTTGAGCTAAATCATGGATATTCACCCAGAATGCTTTGAGCACTGGGGGAGCAGTCAGGGAGAGTTGTGGTGGGTGGATGTGGAACAGTGTGGGCACATAAAGGCACCTGTGCGTTCACCCATGGAATCAGGGAATGTCCTGAGCTGGGAGGGACCCCCAGGATCATCAGTCCAGCCCCTGGCCCCCCAAAATCCCCCCCTGGGCATCCCTGGAGCACTGTCCAAACTCCTGGAGCTCGGGGCCGTGCCCATTCCCTGGGGAGCCTTGGCAGTGCCAGCACCCTCTGGGGGAAGAGCCCTTCCCTCTTCTTTCCCAACACCTTTGCTCCCTTTGGTGGCCAGTGGTGACCTGAGTCCCACGCTGGGTCACATCACAGGGTTTGTTTCTGCTGGGGAGGAGGTGGAGCCAAAGCAGGGATCTGGGTGATCCTAAAGGTCCCTTCCAGCCCGAGCCAGTCTGGGATTCTGTGACACGAGCAAACCAAGAGTGATTTCTGCTGGGTGTGTCTCAGCGAGATCCCTCAGCTGTGTCCAGTGTGGATTCAGGAGCTCTCCAGCCCTGCATGGGACAGTTCCTCCCCTCAAACTGAGCACTGGGAGCAGCCAGAGCGTGGAATCTCCTATAAGCAGCTCAGTGGAATCTCCTAAAATCAGCTCAGAGTGATCAGGGAGTTGTCCCCCCACCTTTTCTTCCTAAACAAACGCACTCTGGAGGAGTTGGCTCATTCACAGATGGCCAGGAGCATTAATGACCAGCCCAGCCTTGTTCTGCCACTCACCCAGATGGCTGTTGATAAAGATTTAGCATCGTGTTCCGAGTGTCAGGGCTGTCAGTAGTGCTGAACCATTTGACCAGAAGAAAAAACGCACAGGGAGCTATTGATTACAGCTTCTCAGTGTCACTTGTTCACCAGGATTTAGGTATTGATGAGGCTGCGAGTGAAAACAAGCTCTTTCCCTTGTGGGCCTCTACCCAGAAGAACAAAAGCGAAGTTGGAGAAAATATTCAGCTGGTGCCCGAATCAGAGGGACTCCGGCATCGATCCGAGGGCTCCTTCATGTTATTTTTTGTTGGAGACAAATCTCTGGGTTTGGAAGTTTTATAGCCTTTGAGGTAGGGGCTGTGTGTGTGATGGATTCGTGGAGGAGAGGAATTAGATTTCACAGCATGAAGATTTCAGCGGCGCTGTAATATTATGAGCTGCTTGGTTATTGATAAAAATTACATTAAATGTAGCTGAGGCATTAAAGCTCCAGACTAGGGTAGTTCTCCCTCTAAAATGTCCTTAGGGCCCTAATAAATTTTAGCAGGTTTAATTATTTTAGTAGGCCGAACGTTGTCACCACAATTAAGCCAAACTGAAGCAATATTCAATATTTTTAAATTACGGCGCTGGTATGGTCTTTGTGCCACTTCTGCATCCAGAGCTGTGGAGGGTGAGGGATGGGTGCTGGTCTTGGGACAATCTCAGCATGGAATTCTTTGGTTTGGGCACGGGAAAAGTGGCATTAATTTCATACCTCCTCTTTTTCTTGGTGGTGACAGCTCAGCCCCATTTCCCTGTGCTGTGAACGGGCCCTGCACCCACCCAGGGACCAGCCAAGACCCCACATCTGAAAAGAAACTCCTTTTTCTTTTCTTTCCCTCCACCAAGATTTATAGCCTTGCCACCGAAATCTGCTGCTTTGCTGTGTGTATTTTTAAAGGATTGCAAATGAACCTCAGAGATGTTTTACTGTGTATTATTATGGCTTTGTCACTCAAGCCAAGCCTCCTGCAGTAACTGTGGGGAGTGTAAAGGCAGAGAAACCCCAAACCAGAAAAACACTTGCAAAAAAAAAAACCCAAATTCCTTTGAAGAAGTCATAAACCAACTGTGGGATGTCTTGGCATGGAGCAAAGCTTTTATTGGTACTCACTGGAGTTGTCACAGATGGATTAATCACTTGAGGCATTGCCACCTCCAAATACAGCAGATATTGGAGGCATTTTTTTTATTTAAACCTTGATCTACAATAAGCACCTGTGTGTATTCCCATTTAATGTGGGCTGAGATTAAGATTTTAAATTTCAGGCATTGAAATTAGTTAAGTAAACTGAAATAACAGTCCCAAAAAAAACCCTCTCAGTTTATGGTCTGGCCAGTAGCTGCTCAGCTACTTTGGGGTTTGTGTATCCCAGGCTCAAATATACCACAGTGCTTGAACTGTATGATTAAATGGGATTAAAATAAGTGAGGGTGAAGTATGTAATTTTCTGTGTGTCTACATAGAAATAAATTACAGTTTTTGACTTGAGATATCCACATTGGTGAGAACTGCCCTTTTGGGTGAGTGATTGTTGTCCCAGCTCCACTGTTGCAATGCCATTACTATGCAGTTACCAAAACACACCCGTGATTAGAGATGATGGATTGCAGTTTTTATGGTGTGTACTTCAGTTATGATAATCACCTGTAATAAAAATTAAAAAAAAAAAAAAAAATCACGTTTATGTTCTCCTCTGCATTATCAGTCCATTATGTAACTTCTGGCATTGATTTTGCAGAATCTGTGTCGTGTGGTTATAAATGAGGGGGAGTAGAAGGCAGAGAGGGGAGGAAAAAAAGAGTTCTTAAAATTGGTTAGGTCGGAATCAAACTTCTCCTGTTGGAGGTTTTAAAAATTCACAACCCATTTTGGAATGACTTGCTGCTAAATAATAAATAGTGCCTTGGTCTTCCAGAGAATTTCTCCGGGGTGCAGGTGTTGGTGCTACAGCAGGAAGAGGATCTGGGGAGCTGAGGCACTGGGATCCTTCTCAATAATCTGGTTTTTCACAGGAATCTTCCCATCCCACCCCTGCCAGGGCAGGGACCCCTCCCACTGTGCCAGGGGCTCCAGCCCCAGGGTCCAGCCTGGCCTGGGGCATTCCAGGGATCCAGGGGCAGCCCCAGCTGCTCTGGGCACCCTGTGCCAGATGGCATGGGATTTAAATTGGACACTGGGATGGAATTCCATCAGTGTCCAAGTTAAATAGTTCTTCATGTGCATTTTGGGTCTGTGAGCCTTCATTCCCCACCCTGGGCACTGAGGGCTCAGCTGACGTGGGGCAGCAGAACCTGGTGCTGCAGGGGAGGTTTTTATATATGGGATTTAATATCTCAGGTTTATCCTTTGAAAGACTTCTCATCATTTTTATGTATTAAAATTCCTGTCCATGCCTATTTTTTCCCTGAGTACTGAGGTGGTCTCCAGGGCTGGTGGTGATGGGCTCTGTTTGTGCTCTGCCAGCAGCCTGGCCCTGATGTGTCCCTGCAAGCCCAGTGCCACACAGCTGCTGGATTTCAGCCTGCTGGATTTACAGACTCCTGGGCTGGAGAAGACCAAGCCCAGCAGCCTGTGGCTGATGCCCAGCAGGGCACTGAGGGCCACACACATCCCGTTCTTCTTGAGGGCCATATCCCGTTGTTCTCAAGGACCAAATCCCTATGTTCTTGAGGGCCATATCCCATTGCTCTTGAGGGCACATCCCATTGTTCTTGAGGGCACATCCCATTATTCTTGAGGGCCATATCCCATTGTTCTTGAGGGCACATCCCATTGTTCTTGAGGGCACATCCCATTATTCTTGAGGGCCACATCCCATTGTTCTCGAGGGCCACATCCCACTGTTCTCGAGGGCACATCCCACTGTTCTCAAGGGCACATCCCATTGTTCTTGAGGGCACATCCCATTGTTCTCAAGGACCAAATCCCTATTTTCTTGAGGGCACATCCCATTGTTCTTGAGGACCACATCCCTATGTTCTTGAGGGCACATCCCATTGTTCTCAAGGACCAAATCCCTATTTTCTTGAGGGCACATCCCATTGTTCTCGAGGGCCACATCCCATTGTTCTCAAGGACCAAATCCCTATTTTCTTGAGGGCACATCCCATTGTTCTCGAGGGCCACATCCCATTGTTCTCAAGGACCAAATCCCTATTTTCTTGAGGGCACATCCCATTGTTCTTGAGGACCACATCCCTATGTTCTTGAGGGCACATCCCATTGTTCTCAAGGACCAAATCCCTATTTTCTTGAGGGCACATCCCATTGTTCTTGAGGGCCACATCCCTATGTTCTCGAGGGCCACATCCCATTGTTCTTGAGGACCACATCCCGTTGTTCTCCTTGCCCTCAACCTTTCCTCTCCCGGATTTTGGGCTGTTTCGCAGATCCCCATCCTCATCCCGTGCCACAGGGTGATCCGCAGCAGCGGGCACAGCGGCAGCTACGGCGGGGGCCACCTGCTGAAGGAGTGGCTGCTGTCCCACGAGAAGCTGCAGAAGGAGAAGCTGGCTGGGCACAGGAGCACTCGGAGCACCCAGCAGAACTGGGAGAAACGGCAAAGCTTCGAGTGCCACGGGAGCAGAAGGCAGCAGCCAGCGTGAGCTGCGCGGTGGCACCGCCGCGTTGAGGAAGCGGGATGCGTCCTGGGGGAGGCAGCTCGGCTGCCCTTTCTTGTTTTTACATTTTACAGCAGAATGGCTACAACGATCCAGGCCTGTTGTGCATGGGTTTTGTTCCCGTCTCCAGCCCTGTTTTGTTCTATTTTTAATGTCCATTAAAGCAGGGATAAGGGAGTGGGAGGGATGTGGCGAGTGGGAGGTGGAGGTTTCCCCCTGAGGAGCGGCTGGCTCAGGCTGGCACGCTGGGCTCTGCCCGCCCCTGCCCAGCTCCCCCTCCCCACTTTGGGGCATAAAATGATGTTTTACCTGAACAGGAGTTCAGGGAGATCTATGCAAAAGCAGGCAGCTGTTGAGTTCCTTACTCCTGCCCTTTTCTTTTTGTGCTGGGAGATGGGAATATTTTTTTTTTTTTTTTTTTTTTTGTAGAGCAGAAGAGATGTTGCTGACAAATTGTATATTTTGGATAAGCAGTTTGATTAGCCAAATTCGGCAAAATATTGAAAAGCTCATCGTAGCTGCTTCCTTATCAGCAGCACATTCCTTTATCATTTTGAGTTTTCCTTCAGATTTCCATGTTTCTCTGTTTCCCAAAGGTTTATTTCCTGTAGCCTCTCCATTGGAAGGATTCGAGAGACATTAAAGCTAAATTTTGAGGTGGTTTTAGCAGGGTTCTCTGCGAGTACCAGCCACCAGAAGCTGAAATTTCCAGTATGGGAATCGTAAATTGTAACATGGAAATACTGATTTTTTTATGTGTTTTATCATATTTTCATGGATGTCTCTTTAGAAAGGCCATTGCTGCCCCCAAAAATTATTGTGTGGCAGAGTGTTAGTTAATCCAGGATTATTGATACCTCGGAATTACTTCAATAAAAAAAATTGCTTTGCATGTGCAAGTGTCTTTGGGTCTGTTTATAAATAAAACACAGGGTGTGATATATGGGGAAAATAAACTATACCCCACTGTACAATATAAAGCTGTATTTTTATCAAGGGTTTCTCGTGGCGATATAAAGCACAGAAGCAAAGCTCAAGTGGTTTGTACGTGTCACCAGAACCCTGAGATAAAAATACTGCCTTATAATATGTACAGTTTGGGTGTATTTTATTATTTTTTTATATCTCTAATACATGCTGCCACCAAAAGCAGGCGGCAGCAAACGTCAACTTTAACCTTTCCCTCATTTGCATCCCTCCGTGGGTTTTTATTCAGGTATTTGGGCTTTTTCAGGGATGTGACTTTGGTTTTGTGGGGTGTGGGGATGGGGGCGCTGGGTTTGGGGCAGGTAATGCCTTTCCCAGGATAAAGAGCCAACTCTGGGAGGGAAATCCTGTGCTGGGTCAGAGATTCGGGGTGGGCAGGGACAGGCAGGGATGGACAGGAAAAGGGACAGGGACAGGCAGGGATGGACAGGGGGACAGGCAGGGATAGACAAGGCAGGGATGGGCAGGGAGGGATGGACAGGAGGACAGGGACACAGACACAGGGATAGGCACAGGGACACAGGGACACAGGGACAGGCACAGGGACACAGGGACAGGCACAGGGATAGGCACAGGGACACAGGGACAGGCACAGGGACACGGAGACAATCACAGGCACAGGGACAAGGACAGGGACACAGGGAGAGACACAGGGACAGGGACAAGGACAGGCACAGGGACAGGAACAGGGACAGACACAGGGACAGGGGACAGGCACAGACACAGGGACAGGGACAGACACAGGTACAAGGACAGGCACAAGAACAGGGACAGACAGAGGGACAGACACAGGGACACAGGGCACAGGAACAGACACAGGGACAAGGACAGGGACACAGTCACAGACACAGGGACACAGGGACAGGCACAGGGAAGGCACAGGACACAGGACAGGCACAGGGACACAGAGACAAGGACAGGGACACAGGGACAGGCACAGGCACACAGGGACAGGGACAAGGACAGAGACACAGTCACAGACACAGGCACAGGGACAAGGACAGGGACACAGTCACAGACACAGGGACACAGGGACAGGAACACAGGCACAGACACAGGGACACAGGCACAGACACAGGGACACAGAGACAAGGACAGGGACACAGGGACAGGCACAGGCACACAGGGACAGGGACAAGGACAGGGACACAGTCACAGACACAGGCACAGGGACAAGGACAGGGACACAGTCACAGACAGGCACAGGGACAGGGACACAGTCACAGACACAGGGACACAGTCACAGGGATACAGTCACAGACACAGGGACACAGTCACAGACACAGGGACAAGGACAGGGACACAGGCACAGGGACACAGTCACAGGACAGGGACACAGGGACAGGCACAGGGGACACAGTCACAGGCACAGGGACAAGGACAGGGACACAGGCACAGTCACAGGCACAGGGACACAGGGACAGGCACACAGGCACAGGGACACAGTCACAGACACAGGGACACAGTCACAGGCACAGGGACAAGGACAGGGACACAGGCACAGGGACACAGTCACAGTCACAGGGACACAGTCACAGACACAGGGACAAGGACAGGGACACAGGCACAGGGACACAGTCACAGGCACAGGGACACAGGGACAGGCAGAGGGACACAGTCACAGGCACAGGGACAAGGACAGGGACACAGGCACAGGGACACAGTCACAGGCACAGGGACACAGGGACAGGCACAGGGACACAGTCACAGGCACAGGGACAAGGACAGGGACACAGTCACAGGGACACAGGCACAGGCACAGGCACAGGGACACAGGGACAGGCACACAGGCACAGGGACACAGTCACAGTCACAGGGACACAGTCACAGACACAGGCACAGGGACAAGGACAGGGACACAGTCACAGACACAGATACAGGGACACAGTCACAGACACAGGGACACAGTCACAGTCACAGGGACACAGGCACAGGGACACAGGGACAGGCACACAGGCACAGGGACACAGTCACAGTCACAGGGACACAGTCACAGACACAGGGACACAGGCACAGGGACACAGGCACAGGCACAGGGACACAGTCACAGACACAGGGACACAGTCACAGGACAGGACAGGGACACGACACAGGGACACAGTCACAGGCACAGGGACACAGGGACAGGCACAGGGACACAGTCACAGGCACAGGGACACAGTCACAGGGACAAGGACAGGGACACAGGCACAGGGACACAGTCACAGGCACAGGGACACAGGGACAGGCACACAGGGTGCAGTTCCGGCGCTGCCCGACAGAGGGCGCGCGGCGGGGCCGGGTCCCCGCAGGTTTGGGGGTCTGGGGGGGTCTGGGGGGGTCTGGGGGGGCTTTGAACAGAAATAACCCCGAGCACCCAAAACCACACCGGGCATGAGTGAAACACACGGCTTTGTGTGTGCATGGGTACATGCAGACATTTATACATGCATCCTTGTATACATATATATCTATATACATACATACGTCTGCCTAAAAGGCAAATTATAAAGGTAGATGAATTTATATATGTATGTCTAGATCATATAGTGTGTATTTCAATCTAGTAGTAATAAAATAAAATGCTGCAGCCCCAAGGAGGTGCAGGGACTGGGGGTTGGGTTGGGTTTGGGTCACTCTCTGCCCCCACAGGTGCCCATCCCGAGGGTGGGGTTGGTGAAAACGCCCCCCACTCTCGGAATGTGCCGAGCCAGCCCCTGCCCCCGGGCAGGCACCAGCGTTGTGCGCTTTTTTTCCTGGGAATTGGGTTCCCCTGCCCTGTCAGTGCCCCCATCCAGCCTGGCCACATCCTGGCCTGCAGCATCCCGGTCCAGCACGCTGCTCCGGGGCCAGGGAGAATGAAAGATTCAAAAATAATATTTGTTTTGGCGGGATTACATTGCGAATGAAATAGATGCCCTTGACCAGGGAAGAAGCTGAATTTTGCAGCAGGTTCTTTTTTTTTTTTTTCTTTTTTTTTCTCACCATACAAACAGGCTCCGCGGCCAGTCCAAGGCAAATGGGAATATTTCTGAAGGGCTCCCTTGTATTTCCTGCGTAGGATTTGCAGCAGAACTGCAGCCACACTGGTTGTACTGTTCAATGAAAAATGCAGATTCCACCCCATGTATCAATCCCAAATGGAAAAGGGCCCCAGGCCTCAGGATTGTTACAGATCACTTCCATGCACGCCGGGTTTGCGGCGTAATGAGCTCAGACTGGAGGCATCTCGAACAGAAAACCAATTCATCGGGTTGGGGGGACCTTTCCCAATATGTGCCCGAATTTCCTGGGCTTTGGAATTAGAGGAATTAGTCATCTGATAGGGGCGAGAAAGATCTGGCCCTTCAGAGTTTCCAGTTCATTTTTTTTAAGCGGTTCTCAAGCATCTTGGGAACTTTTTTAAGTGATAATTGATATTTTCTTCATCAGTGGAATTGCTGTTTTTGGTTGGACATGTCACTTTCCAAATTACACTAAGTTATACTGAGTGGTGATTTTAAACTACTGTTTCTTTTAACATCTATTATTACTGTTACTATTATCATTATTATTATTTTTTATCATCATTACTATTATGATCTTTAAGATCCCTTTTGCCCCACACCATTCTATGCCTCTATGATTATTATTTCTTCTAGAAAAACCACAGATTGCTACCTTTAATCATCTTTCCTCCTATTTTAAATTTATATTATCCATAAATATTGTGTTGCACCCAGCTCCAGGAGACTTGGCATTAACGTGGTTATTTATTGGGAAAGGTGGCGTTGCAAAGCTGCTTCCTTAAAGAAAACGCAAAAACGAGCAAACCTTTAGAAAATTCCTTAAAAACTTAAAGCGCGGTGCTCCAAGGGGAATCCCGGAAGATTTAGGGACTATTTCAAGAATAATTTCGCGGTAAGAACCTTACAGGGATGCAAAAATCCTTGAAGAATTGCGCGGGCAGGTTTAATTGGGATGGGTTTGAACCCTCGGGGCAGGGATGGGTCGGGGCCGTGCCCTGCGCTCCCGGACTCCTCCAAAAATCGGGAATTCTTCCTGGCGGGGGATCCCGGCTGGGCAAAAACAGCTCGGGCTGAAATAACTCCTGCAGGCTGTGAGAAACACTCTGGTTTTCTTCTTTATTTCTCGTTTTTATAGTTTTTTTTTTTCCCTCTGGTTTTTTTTTTCCCCCTTTTTAAATCTTCTTTTTTCTCTTTTAACTTTTTTTTTCTCTTTTTACTTTTCTCCCTTTTTCTCTTTTATTTTTTCTTTTATTTTTTCCCCTTATTTTATTCTTTTTTTTTCTCCCACTTTATTCTTTTTTTCTCTTTTTACTTTTTTTGCTCTTTTTCTCTTTTTTTTCTTTTTTTTCTTTTTCTTTTTCTTTTCTTTTTTATATTTTTCTCTTTTTCTTTCTTTTTCTTTTTTCTTTTTTATCTTTTTTTTTCTTTTCCTTTTTTTTTTCTTTTTTCTTTATTTCTTCTCTTTTTTCTCTTTTTCTTTTTTTTTCTCTTTTTCTTTTTTCTTCTTCTTTTTTTTTTTTTCCTCTTTTTACTTTTCTTTTTTTTTTTTTCTCTTTTTATTTTTTTTCTTTTCTCTTTTATCTTTTTTCTTTCTTTTCTTTTTCCTTTTTTTTTCCTTTTTTCTCTTCATTTTTCTTTCTCTTTTTTCTCTTTTTCTTTTTACTTTTCTCTTTTTCTTTTTTTCTTCCTCTCTTTTTTATCTTTTTCCTCTTTTTACTTTTCTTTTTCTTTTTTTCTTTTTTCTTTTTATTTTTTTCTTTTTTCTTCCCTTTTTTCCTCTTTTTTTCCTTTTTCTTTTTTTTCCTCTTTTTCCTTTTTACCCTTTCTTCTCTTTTTTTCCCCAGAATCCGTGCTCTCACAAAACCTTTTCTCCCTCCCTGCCCTCAAACCTTGCCTCTCCACGTGCTCGCTTTTCCCCACCCCATTTTCCCCACTCATCATTTTTAGCCAGCCACGAACCCTCTCCTTCCCCTTCCCACTCCTCCAAACCCCTTTTCCTCCCCGATTTATTCCCCCAGGGGGCTCAAGTTCGAGCCTCACTGCAGGACAGAAGCCTGCATCAAAGGTTTGGAATTTGGATGATGCCGGGCTGGAGCCAGCGCTGCTGCCCCGCCCGACCCCCAGCGGCCCCGCCGGGGAATTTGGAACGGGGCTGGAGGAGGGACGGAGCACCCCCGAGCATCCTCCTGGTCCCTGAGCATCCCCGAGCATCCCTGAGTGTCCTGGAGCATCCCTGAACATCCCCGAGCATCCCTGAACATCCCTGAGTGTCCCTGAGCATCCCCGAGCATCCCTGAGTGTCCTGGAGCATCCCTGAACATCCCTGACTATCCCCGAGCATCCCTGAGTGTCCTCCTAGTCCCTGAGCATCCCTGAGCATCCCTGATTGTCCCAAGCACCCCTGAACATCCCTGAGCATCCTCCTGATCCCTGAGCATCCCCGAGCATCCCTGAGCATCCCCAAGCATCCCTGAGCATCCCTGAGCATCCCCGAGCATCCTTGAGCATCATCCTGATTTCTGAGCATCCCTGAACATCCCTGAACATCCCTGAGCATCCTCCTCATCCCTGAGCATCCTCCTCATCCCTGAGCATCCTCCTCATCCCTGAGCATCCCTGAACATCCCTGAGCATCCCTGAGCATCCTTGAGCATCCTCCTGATCCCTGAGCATCCCCGAGCATCCTTGAGCATCCTCCTGATTTCTGAGCATCCCTGAACATCCCTGAGCATCCCTGAGAATCCTCCTGATTTCTAAGCATCCCTGAGCATCCCTGAACATCCCTGAGGCTCCCTGAGCATCCTTCTCATCCCTGAGCATCTCTGAGCATCCTCCTGATCCCTGAGCATCCCTGAGCATGGCGGGGGCCCGGCCCGGCCGGGGCTCTGCGCTCCGTCAGCCGCGGATGCCGGAGCTGGACCACGAGGCGCGAATTGACGGGAGCGGGATGCTGGCAGCACCTCGGGCTGATGACAGAACATTGTTAACGAGCCCTTAACGTTTCTCATTAATGGCTGGCTTGGGCGGGTGAGTTTTTGAGCTGAAAAGCCAGAAGACGAAAAAAAAAAAAAAAATAAAAATCCACCTGGGCAGTAATTAAGATCGATCCCGTACGTGGAGTTATCAATTTTTAAAACCTCTTTAAGTGCCTTATTTAGCTATTTTATACAGGGCTTTTTATTTGTTGCCGCAAGTTTTCCTGGAGGAGATGGGAGCGTGGGGGACTCCTCCTGAGCTCCTGATCAATCAGCATTGCTCAATCAGCGCTGATCAATCAATCAGCATCGATCAATCAGAATCCAGCCCGCATGCTGCTCCATCCCGCGCTGCCCGGGGATGCTGCGCGGTGCCAGGGCAGCCCAGCCAGCGCCGGGGGTGTGATGTGAGGTGGAATCGCTTTTCTCTTTGCCGCAGGTCGCAGCAGGGCGGATGAAAGAGGAGCTCCTCTCGGGGCTGGCGTGGCAGCCACGGCGAGGAAGGTGAGGGTCGAGCCCAGGATGGGGCTCAGCCCGGCTTAGGCACCAGCCGAGGTCAGACTGGCTGGGAGAGGTTGTGTTTAATTAAAATAACCCTCAGCATGACCCCGAGTGCAGAGCTGCTGGGAGCCGAGGAGGGAAACAGCTGCAACCCTTTTATCTGAGCACGAGGCACCGCGCGGTGATGTAATTTTCATTTCCGATGGGCGCCGGGATGACCTAATTCCACACGGACTTGTCTCTGTTCAAAGCAGGGCGTTTCAGTCGGTCTGGAATTCGGCCCCGCTCAGCCCCTCCCAGCCCTGCTCACATCCAGGACTCCGGGAATCCCAGCTGGGATTGGATCCAGGTTTGACTCAAATCTTTGAAACTCTGGCGAGCAAAAGGAAAACCCATTGCGCAGTTGGTGCAGCTTGGGATGTTTTGGAAAATTGGTTATGTTGATTTTGTGGATCCCTGGCAATGCCCGAGGACATTGGGGCTGGAGAAGCCTGGGACAGTGGGAGGGGTCCCTGGCCATAGAGGTGGCACTGGATGGGCTTTGAGGTCCCTCCAACCCAAACCATTCCATGATTCTGTGATTCTACAGCTTTGTTCTCATGGCTGAGCCTTTCCAGGAGGTTCAGTGTCGATTGTGGCCCATGATTTTTAGAAGCACAAGCCTCAAACATGGTCCTTATTTCTGCTTTCGTGACTCAAACTTATTTTATGTGCTTTTGATACCAATCAAAATTGTGTATCAAAATTTTGATACCAATCAAAATTGTTTTCAATCAGCATGGTTAAGTGCAGGTTGAATTTTGGGGGTCAGTGGGCACACAGCAGCCCTTCAGTAGTTAAATGACAAAATAACTGGTGGGAAGAAATTATTTTTTACAGTGCCCAGAAAAAAAAATCCCTTTATGCTGTCTGAACAAAATGCTCCTGAGCAGAAGCTCATCACAAAACCATTTTAATTTTCACTTTAGAGAAAAGTGAGGGACCCAGGTCAGCACCTCACCCAAAGTGAGAGCCCTGAGGGGGTTCAGGGAATTAAGGAATTAAGGGCACATTGCAGCGTGAGCCGCTGCACCAAGGCATCATTTACACCGTGCTAACAAACTCGGGCCTGGCAGGGTCAGGGCTATGCTCAGGGCACCCAGAAAATGCCTTTTGTTTTATCTAGAACCTGCAGAAATCTGGCCTTAACACAGCACCCTCAGGCTGAGCCGTTGTGGCTTTCACTGTTTTTGAAAGGCTTTCTGAAATGTTGACTTATTCACTGAAATAAAATTTAAAATATGCAATATAGAGTGTCTGAGTGTGTAATAGTATATAATGTGTAAATTAATTTGGAGGGAGAAGACCACGTGTGGAGGGGACCAATCTTTGGCCAAGCATCCAACCAAGGCTGGATTTCCACCGCTGGAAGGGTTTATTTGGGCTGGGTTTTTTCAGGTCTTTATCCAAATATTATCATCCTAAGCACCCTCTCAGTGGATCAGAAGATTTGACCACCACTGGAGAAGGGAGATCCAGCCTCTTCAGGAGCTCCATGCCTGCACTTTGGAGCAGCATCAGGACAAGTGGCTTAGGAGAGAGAATCTCAATCTCTGCCTGTCAAAATGTGCTATATTTGTTAGGACACACAACTCAGGGCTGTTGTGCTTCTTACTTTCTGTGTAAAAAGTGAGGAGGGTGAACCCCAGACATTCCCAGTGGCTGTGACAGATGGGTGGCAGAAGGGAAAGGAATTCATCATGGAATAGTGGGGAAATGGAAAACTACCCTGATTTTTATCTATGATATAGATAGATAGATAGATAGATAGATAGATAGATAGATAGATAGATAGATAGATAGATAGATAGATAGATAGATAATCCATATCTGTATCACCTACATAGATATGAGGTGAGTGCCCACTCTCATGTCCCAGGCTGAGAAAACCCCCACACAAAGAATTAATTCTGCAGAAAGTCCTATTTAAGTGGGGCCAAAATCAACCTGGAAAATAAAAGCAAAAATTGAAATGAAGCTGATTTGTCA
The DNA here is from genome assembly GCA_032173965.1 of Sitta carolinensis. NCBI lineage: Eukaryota > Metazoa > Chordata > Aves > Passeriformes > Sittidae > Sitta > Sitta carolinensis. The sequence goes on from CM063287.1 coordinate 34,206,577, forward strand.
GCCATGGAAATCTGCATTTTGCAGCCTTTAAACTGCACCTTGCAGCAGATTATTGTGCAAATACAACTGAGTGCAGAAGAGGATGGGAGTGGAATGAGGTTTGAACCTCCGAGTGCCTGAGCTTGGAGATCACATCTGTGCACAGGAATATCAGGAGGCTGGAAACTCCAGACATGTTTGCTCACTCCCACAGCTGTTTACAGGCTGTTTATCCTCTGAAATGAGCAGCCTGAAGCCAGCCTGAGCTGCTGAGGAAGGGGCTGCTTTGAGGAGGAGCAGGCTGTTAATTGAGCAGCTCCTCGGCAATCAGTCTTCCCTTCCGTCGCTCCCGATGACCACAGACTGCCTCCAACCTGCCGGCTGTCAGGGAAATTGTGACAAGGCAAATGTCAGATCATGTGGAGCCTTCTGAATGTTTTTGACCCCTTCAATCTGTTTTCCAGCCTGGGTATGGCAAAGAAGCAGTGTTGGACTAATTGGTTGTCTCTCTTCTGCAGGCAGCGGATAAAGTCCAGGTACATAATCTGATTCTTTTGGATGAGCAGCATCCTGTCTTTCACAGCTTTATGTCGTGTCGGCCACTGCGGGATTGCTCTGGAAAAGTCCTGTTTTTGCCAAAGCTGGAGCAGAAGATGTAGAGATCCTACAGCCTCTCATCTGCTGGGGTTGAGCAGTGCCCAGCAGAGGATGCAGTTAACAAAAAAAAATCTGATTCATCTTCACTGAAACACAAAATATTGCAGCTGCCAGGAGGAAGTGATAACTTGGAAATGCTGCACTTCCTTTTTTTTTTTTTTTTTTGTTTGTTTTGTTTGCTTTAACCAATATGCTGTGCTTTCAGGTAGAATATTCTGTGTTTGGGATGGTCTACATAACCATTGAGCTAGATTTCACAAAACTGCCCTGCTCCCTGCCCAGTAGCTTTTATCCTGGACAGTGTTCTTAGGGATTTTTGAATTGCTTCTTGCCAGTGTCAGTAAAACATTATGAGAATGTCAGGCTGATTTTGGTAATCGGGGGAGGAATTAAAATACAGAGCTAAGAGGGAGCAGTGTTGGGTAAAACTGGCTGGAAACTTCAGAGCCAAATTTCCCCCAGACCTCAGAAAATGTGTGTTGTAGTTAGTAGAATTATAGAACCATGGAATGGTTTGGGTTGGAAGGGACCTTGAAGCCCACCCAGTTCCAGCCCATGGGGCAGGGATCCCTCCCACTGTCCCAAAGGCTCCAAACCCCAAATTCCAGCCTGTCCTGGGGCACTGCCAGGGATCCAGGGGCAGCCACAGCTGCTCTGGGAATTCATCCCAGCCCCTGCCCACCCTCCAGGGAACAATTCCTGCCCCAAATCCCATCTAACCCCAGAGTTCATGGTATCTTATCTAATTCCACTCTCAGTTTAAAGCCATTTCCCCTTGTCCTGGCACTCCAGGCTCCTGTAAATCATCTCTCTCCATCCTCCTTGTAGCTCCCTTTAGGTCCTGGAAGGCTGCAACCAGGTCACCCCGAAGCCTTTTAAGGATGGGCAAGTAAATCTGCATTCCCCTTTCACCTGAGAACACCCACAAAACTCCTCCAGCCCTCCTGCACAAGCACAGCAGAACTTTCCTGAGCACACAGCCCCAACCATCCTGACACCACATTTTTGTTCAAGCATTAAAATTCAAGGCCTGAACACGCAGTTGGCAATTGGAGCTCAGAACATGCACGTTGCAAATGTGGATATATCTCGCCGAGTACACAGCCCATAAAATATGTAGTCTAAGATCACTCATTTATTTAAAGATGCTTTTTACCTCGATGGAAAATGACACAAATCTAAATATTACAATGCCGAGTAATGTGTAACTGTCTGTGTGTTATAGCCTTAACACCACACTTTTGATGCAGAAGAGATATAGCAGCTGCACTTTAATTTCAAGCAAATTGATCCCAGATGTAAATGTTGTTTTGTTGCATGGAAGATAGTGCACAGGTAAAGCAAATATCATTGGTTTATAGTCCAACAGAGTGTTGCAACAGGATCCAGGCTCCCCTGCCCGGGCACACATAAAAGTCAGGAGGCTGCTGGGAGACCCTGGAAAGAGGCAGCTTTGCTTTCTCCCCGTTAAAATCCAGCCACCTGTGATCTAAGGAGCTGTTTTGAAGCCAGGGAAGCGTCGTGGTTTGTCGATTGTCCTGCAGGCAAAAATCTAAATTTGGCTTGTCTTCCGTTTCTTCCGCTGCGCCTCTCGTACACGTGGTTTTCTCCCGACGTGTTTGTGTTTGGCATGAAAGAATAAGAAAAGCCCCTGGATTTACTGACTCAGGAAACCACTCCTTTCAAAGGGAAAATAATAGTGGTAATTGGGCTTCACTTTGCCTGCAGATGCCCCAACGTCTGTGGCACCGTGGGCAATGTATAAACAGCAAAATCATTTCTTTATTGTCTGCCTATGGAGGATGGCAAAGCCCAAATATCCTGCTGCCACAGCTCTGCCTTTACAGAACAGCACACCTTCTTATTGTATTTAAAACAGAGCATCCTGCTCATCTGAGGAGGAGAAACCCACACAAGGACTGACCCCACTGCTGCCATCCAGGAGATTTCTCAGCTCGATTTCTCCTGTTTTAAAAATTGCAGAGTGAGTTCCCTGTGTGGGAGCTGCCTGAGCAGCCCTTCCCAGTGCTGAGTGCTGGTTTTCCTGCAGGATGGCTGGGAAAGGGGGGCCAGTGGTGCCCTTTGGGCTCTCACCTCCTGTTTTCTGTTCTGTGAGCTGGATTTCTCAGAGCCAGTGCTCCCTGCTTTTATTTTCTCTGCAATTGGAGAGGCAGCTAACAGGGCATGGAGGGACAGGACCCAGGGAATGGCTCCCATTGCAGGGCTGGGTGGGATTTTGGGCAGGGAGTGCCCAGGTCAGCTGTGGCTGCCCCTGGATCCAGGATTTTATGATTCTGTGCATTTCTGGTGTTTTCACAAAGACTGAAATTTAGTAAAACTGTGGGAATACTGTGTTTGGATCCTTACAAATCCATATAAACTGATGTTAAGTGATTGAAGTTAAACTTTTGAGAGTTCCTGCTTGCCAGCCATGCTGATTTAACTCCATTTCCTCCTGAGCCACTGGAGACAGAGCAGTGCCCAAGGTGTGCAGGGGATGTGTGGCCTTTCAAACACCACAGCATCTGGATAAATGTGTATTTAACACACACAAAGGTGGTGCTGAAGGACAGGTACTTCTGCACAGTATTCCTTTCCCCTTACAGTGCCAGGAATTGACTGAACCTGTCACAGAGGTGGACAACCTCATTGTAGCAACTCCTGCAAGTATTTAGCAGCAAGACATATTGACCATATTCAGAAGTCCTTACTCAGACAAAACCCAGAGGTCAGTGTGAGTCTCAGTTAATCAATTTATTCAGGAACAACTCACTCTTTTGGGGAGGTTTAGAAACAAAGAGTAAAAATATCAGGATTAAAATCTGGCCAGGACAGGGGAAGGCACAGGGAATGTTCACCCACACAAGCTGTTCTTCGCTGGGATTGCAGGTGTTGCAGAGGAGGAAATGTGAATTTTTTGGTGGCAGTGGGTGGCAGGAGGAGGCTGGGATGTGAGGGGAGGTGGCAGTGAGCCCTCAGCCTGACAGAGCTGCTGTATAATAGCAGGGCACTCACCTCAAATCACAGGTTGTGAAAACTGACATTTCCATTCAAATTACTCCAATAGCCAACTGCTCCCCGGTGCAACTCCTTCTGTAAGTGACACGGTGACAGTGATCCAGGAATTTAACTTGCTGTTGTCTCGCTCCAAGTGGAATTATGAAGTTTGTGACATGCATTAGGAGGATGGCTCCTGGTGGCAGCCAGCCCTTTGTGTGTGGGTGCCATTAATCACGGGCCAGGCAGAGCCTGGGCAGCAGAGTCAGCTCAGGGGGGCTGTCCCTGCCGGGAGCTGCCTCTCCCTGCCCCTCACCTCCTCCTTCCCCACCCTCCGAGCCAGCAGCTCCCGCTCCACTGAAGTTTTCCTGGCACCTGCTGCTTCCTTGTGGCTTTTTTTTTTTTAATCCTCTCTCTTTAATTATGATGGGCAGATCATCTGTTCTTGACACATGAGTGGCTGATGGCCACGTTGCTGTGCTCTCTCCTCTCCTCAGGGATGCCTCTTGGATTCTTTTTCTCTTTTCCTCAACTTGGCTTTCATTGCAAGTTGCCTTTTAAATTCCTGTCGAACCTTTTAAGCAGGAAGCCTTTTCTGTTCATGAAATAAGCCAGCAGATTCTGTGATTCGAGGTGTTTGCCACATGCAGGCTGAAACTGGGGGCAGGTTTTGCCCAACTTTACTTTTGTGTCGTGTCACCACAAAACCCCTGTGCTCGCTGTGCTCTGCCCAGCTCTCACCAAACTGGTTTTGGCTCCATCCTTTGGAGCTGGGGCCAAAGCATTTGGCAGTGGATTGCCTGTGTGTGCCTTGGATATTCCTGATCTTCCCCAGGCCACTGCCACCCATGAGCAGGGCAGAAAATTTGGGGTGGATGCTTTGTGCCCTGTGGTGGCTCTGCTCAGAAGGGGATCCCATCCAGCTGGTGTGGCCCCACAGGGCTGGGGGAGCTCAGGATGTGGTTGGGGTCAGGCTCTGCCCCCCTTTTGTGCCCTGCAGGATGAGGATGTTGCAAGGCTTTGGGAATTCCAGCCAGCAAGGGCAGGAGCCCCAGCCACAGAGCTGAACATCCCCGAGCCCAAACCCATCCACATCTGCATCTCAGCCTGGACTTCTTCCCTCAAAACTCATGTTTGGAACCTGAGAGCCAGTAAATACACAGGATAGTTGTTAAGGAAAATGGGATTATAAACTGATGTTGATCTACTCTTCTTTAATAAAAAATAGGCTTCATTATTGTTGCCACAGTCAGAAGAATAATTAATGCCAGGTTTTCATAGGGAACCATCACCTCCTTGGACAGGGAGTGTCTAACAATATTTTGCAGGAGAGCCTTAGGAAGAAGAACTCCAGTGTGAGCTGAGTGTCTGTGAGTCACAGCCCTCCCTGCCTGACAGTAGAGAATAAACCAAACACATCAACTGCTCAACACCGTGCACCAAACCTGAGGGAAGACATCCTGTTAAATTAAGATCATTCCATCATTTTCAAATCAAATTTTCATAGAAATGTTGCGTCCCTAATGCTTTGCAAAATGATGTACAACCAACACACTCAGGGTCAGTTATTTGGGTGTTTGGGATCCTGGACTGTCACACTACTCAAAGGTTACTCTTTGGTGTTGCTCTGAAGCTCATCAAGTCACGGAATGGTTTGGATTGAAGGAATCCTTAGAACATCACCCAGTGCCACCCCTGCCATGAGTGCTGCTCCAAGCCTGGGACACTGCCAGGGATGGAACAGCCACAACTCCACCCTCATTTGCAGAGCTCTGTCGGATTTATTCCATTTTTGAAGACAAATCCATCTATTGAGACAATGTTGGGGCAATCCCTGGAATTTGCAGGTTGAGCCCCCCAGCTCCAGCTTCCCTGGACACACTCCAATTCCTTATAAATCCATATAAACTGTTGTTAAGTGATTCCTCAATTCCTTCAGTTCCTCAATTCCTGAGGAATTCCTCAATTCCTTCCTGTCCTGAGGGGCCCTGAACTGGACACAGGATTCAAGGTGAGCACAACTCTGTGTGACCAGTGTGGGTGTCTCAAGGCACTTCTACAGAGCAGAAATGCTAAAAAGCAGAACAACCTCCCCAAAAATCACTAAACAAGCAGATACTCAAAGCTGCCAAAGAGTGCAAAACTACTGGAGCACAGAAAATAAACTGCAAATTTAGGGGGGCTGCAACATTTGCAATTTCAGTGATAGAGACCATTTCTGCAAAAGTCTTTGGATGAGGAATAAATTAAACCCAACCAGTTCAGGAATATCCAGCTGCCTTCTGAAGTTTCAGAAATCACCCTCATTGTGGGAGGGAACAAATCTCCCTGGTCTGGCCAAAGGCGGGGTGAGAGCCCTGGCTTTGGGGTGAAGGAGATATTCCATAGAAATCGAGGCTTTCATGAAGATGAAGCACAAGCAGAAGTAGCACAAAAGTGCTTTGATACGCTGGTGAATGGAGGATTAACTGCACAATGCTGGGAATTCACTGTGTCTCCTGTTTGTTTGCTGTTTGTTCGTGGTGCCAGCAATAAAAATAATGTTTGGCTGCTAAAAGTGCTAAAAAAAAGGGCTTTTTGGTGCCCAGAATATGTTTGCTAGCAGGTGAGCGTGGTGGGGAGGGAGAAAGGGGGAAAGCTGTGCTTCATTTTATTTCAAGGGTGGAAATTTAACTGGCTGGGAACCGAATTAAGATTTTATTTCTTATCAAAACTCTTATCTGTGTAACTGAGCTTGTACAAACTCCATGGAAAAAAAAAAAAACACACACACACAAAAAAATAATAATAATAATGAAAAATAAATAAAATAAAGTAAAATAAAATAAAAAAATAAAATAAAATAAATAAAATAAAATAAAATAAAATAAATAAAATAAAAGTGCCCTGCCCAGCCCATGCAGGGTGTGTTATTTATAGCAGATCTCTGCCTTTTGTCAGCTGGGTGGGCTGTGGCTAATAACGGGCTCCCAAATAAACCCCGTTGTGTGCAGCAGAGGAGGAAGAGCCCTGTGGAGAGCAGGGATGTGAGCTCATGGCCACGAGGCAGGGAGGGCTGTGGCACAGAACACTGCTGGGCAAGAGCCACCCCAATCTAATCACCAGCTCTGCTCGTCAGCGAGGGCTGTGCGAGGGACGTTGTATAAAGCAGACACATCCAGGAAATAATGCCTGCCCAGTGTGGCCAGATGGAGTGGGGATATCCTGACAAAGCATTTATTTCAATAAATGTTCAATTAAAATTATTTCTGTAGTGTGAGCATGGTCCAGAAGTAGTATGGGAATTAATAAGATTGCTGGCTGAAATAAACATTACGGGAGTTGTGTGCTGGTGAAGAGTGACAGTTGTAAGAAATAAATCTTATCCTTTCTGTAGGGTTGGTTTGTGTATGAGCAAACCAGGAAATCTTGGTTCGTGTCGTGCTTTCAAATGGTGTTTTCTTGGTTTCTTCCCTGGTATAATTTCATTTATGTGGGAATTTGTGGCTACATGGATCCCATACTATGTGACCAGGGCTCTTCACAAAAGTAAAATTGTGTAGGGGTTGAGCAGGCCCTGAGCACCAGGAGATTTTTATTACTTACGACCTCGTCTTCATCCTTTTATTTCTTTATTTATCAGAATGTAATGTGTGCTTTAGGTTGAACTTTTGGAGATGTGTATTCAAAGGCTCTGTGTGCAGGTGGAATGCACCTGGAAAGACCCAGAAATTGGAAATGGCAGGGATGGGTCTGACCCTGATGAACAAGAGTCTGAAGATTCCAGAGCTGAGAAGGCTTGATTTTCATTTTAAATTATTTAAATTTAAAAAGCCATTCATTATATTTGTATTATATTGTATTGTATTATATTATATTGTATTGTATTATAGTGTATTGTATTTTATTGTAATATATTATATTGTATTGTATTATATTGTATTAATATTCTATTCTATTCTATTATTTTATACTATATCATATCATAATATATTATATTATATTATATTATATTTATTATTATATTATATTATATTATATTATATTATATTATATTATATTATATTATATTATATTATATTATATTATATATATTATATTATATTATATTATATTATATTATATTATATTATATATATTATATATTATATTTATATTATATTATATTATATTTATTATATTATATTATAATGTGCTATTATCTTATAGTGTGATACATTGCATATAATAATACGCTGAAATTATATAATAACTAATAACATAAATGAAAAATTTCAAAAGAAACAATTTAATTTTGAAAGAAAACCCTGGTATTTCTCTGGAAAAATCCTACAACATGCAGTTTGGAATTTTTTTAGAGGTGCTTCATTGAGTCCAGCAGTGAGACCTGAGGTCATCCTGGATTTTTGCCCTTCTTTGGATTTTATTTGTGCCCTGGCCCAGCTCCTGTTGGTGGCAGCACCCGGGTGTCCCTTCCTGGCTAGGACACTGTGGGAAGAGAAAATTAGATTTAAACTGCAGCAATCAATAAATCTTAAAACAGCCAAGTATTTCTAGGAAAAAAAAAAAGGCTTTGGAGAAGTGTCTCTGACCCAGAAAGAAAAATCTTTTTGCGATGTCTAAAATTCCTGGAAGTGTTTTGTTGGTTTTTTGGGTTTTTTTCCTGCCACACCTGGTCTGCCAGGGCAGGGGGACTCTGGGTGGGATTTGGGGTCTTTTCCAACCCAGCCCATCCTGGGATCTGCCAGGGTGATCAATGGTGCACACCAGCAGGGCATCCCTTGGGGTTTGGATCCTGTGGAATACAGATCCCTCAGGGGTTTGGATCCTGTGGAAATACAGATCCCTCAGGGGTTTGTATCCTGTGGAAGTACAGATCCCTCAGGGGTTTGTATCCTGTGGAAGTACAGATCCCTCAGGGGTTTGTATCCTGTGGGAATGCAGATCCCTTGGGGGTTTGGATCCTGTGGGAATACAGATCCCACAGGGTTTGGATCCTGTGAATCAGATCCTCGGGGTTTGGATCCTGTGGGAATACAGATCCCTCAGGGTTGGATCCTGCGGAAATACAGATCCCTTGGGGGTTTGTATCCTGTGGGAATACAGATCCCACAGGGGCTCTGCCCAATCCCAGAGCTCCCACAGCCCCCGTGCTGTGCCCAGTGGGCAGCTGGGACCCAGAGCCCAGCTGGATCTTCTGAGGAGCTCCAGCCCAAGCTGCAAATATTCCATATTCCAATATTCAAGGAGCTGGACTGTGTTGGTTCTTGTGGGTCCCTTCCAACTCAGGATATTCTGTGATCCTACAATATTGAAAATCCGGCTGCTGGTGTACCTGGGGAATGGAAACAAGAGGAAGGGAAACATTGGAATAAATTAAATAAGGAATCTATTCAGTGAATAAAAAGCATAATATGGGTTTTGCAGCACCTGAAAGCAGAGGAGCTAAAGACCTGTCAGGAATGTGCTTCCAGGTGTGAGTAGTTACACACTGGAGCAATCCTTGGGAGTGCACTGTGCTCAGTGGTGGACAGCAATGTTATGTCTTCACAAGCTTTGACTCTAACCATTCAATTCATTTGTGACAAAATTATTTGTCCATTCCTAATGGACAAATATTATAAACAATGTCATTCCTTTACATTTTCTAAACGCTGTCAACAATAAAATATGTATTAATGTAAATATTACACAACGCACAAAGGCAGGCACTGGACAGATGTGAGTTAAAAGACTGAAGAAACATTTTAATTTTCAGGCCACTACCAATGCTCCTGGCTGCATTGTCATTTTGAACATTGCTCTGTGTCTACTAAAATTTCTCATTATTAAAATCCTCACGCCATGTATTAAAAGGTTTTGCTGTTTCCTCACTCTGGGTGCAAACTGCGCCCCTTTAAAACCAGCCACACACACACACACACCCCCCGCCAGCCACTGCAAAAGGGGAAATAAATAAATAAAGAGGCAGATAGGTAAATAAATAAATAAGTAGATCTGGTAATTTAGTACTAGAAAGTTAATTCAGGGGACCTCTAACCTTTAAACCACCACGTGACTATTGATTTTCAATATCGCGCTGGCCCGTGCCACCCTGAGCGTGTAGAGCAGCAGATTCCAAACAGTTTTTTCCTTATCAGTCCAGTCCCGAGTACTTGTGCATTAAGACAACAAATACCCGTGGCTCCCGGCCTGTCACATGGTGGCCTCGTGGACGTGCTGGGCCTCTAATGAACTTGGGCTCCTGGCAAACAGATCATGGCAAGGGGGCTCGGGCAGCACCTCCACCCCACCTCCCCGGGGCCGTGCCGTGCCCGGGATGCAGGTGGGGGGATGGCCTCCAAAACCCCACTGCCCTCGACCCAAACCATTCCTGAGTAATTCCACCCCTGTGTGCCCCAGACCATTTCAGTGTAATTCCATGTCCTATGTGCCCCAAACCATTCCTGTGCAATTCCATGTACAGTGTGCCCCAAACCATTCCTGTGTAATTCCATGTACAGTGTGCTCCAAACCATTCCTGTGCAATTCCATGTACAGTGTGCTCCAAACCATTCCTATGTAATTCCATGTACAGTGTGCCCCAAACCATTCCTGTGCAATTCCATGTACAGTGTGCCCCAAACCATTCCTGTGTAATTCCATGTACAGTGTGCCCCAACCATTCCTGTGTAATTCCATGTACAGTGTGCCCCAAACCATTCCTGTGTAATTCCATGTACAGTGTGCTCCAAACCATTCCTGTGCAATTCCATGTACAGTGTGCTCCAAACCATTCCTATGTAATTCCATGTACAGTGTGCCCAAACCATTCTGTGCAATTCCATGTACAGTGTGCCCCAAACCATTCCTGTGTAATTCCATGTACAGTGTGCCCCAAACCATTCCTGTGCAATTCCATGTACAGTGTGCCCCAAACCATTCCTGTGTAATTCCATGTACAGTGTGCCCCAAACCATTCCTGTGTAATTCCATGTACAGTGTGCCCCAAACCATTCCTGTGTAATTCCATGTCCCATGTGCCCCAAACCATTCCTGTGCAATCCATCCCTGGGTTGCTGAGCCCACTGTTCCCCACCCAAGGCTCAGATGGAGATGGAAGGAGCATCGCTGCTGAGGGCAGCTCAGAACCCTGGATTAGTGGGTAATACCAGGACATGCTGCTGGAAGCACCTTCCTCCCTCTGTAATCACCAATTAGTGCAATCAGCGCCCGGGCTGGCGTGCTGCCGGCCACGCGTGCCGCTCCCGGCCCCGATGAAGATGTGCTTCCACCCTCACACCTAAAAAAAAAACCATCCTCCCCCCCTCTGCTGCCTCCAGCTTTTATTGATTATTGGAAATGTTACATCCCGGGGAGGAAAATGTCATTGCTTTAAATACCAGCGTTAACAGTTGGGAAAAGTTCTTTTTCGCCCAGGCGTGCGTGATGAAGAAAAATTAAACAATGGAAAAGGCAGTGAAATACGTGGGATTTTTAAAGGGAAAAAGAGTGGTTTGTGTGTTGATTCCACCGAGCAGGAGCTTCCCCCCCTCTTAAGTAAGCGAGCACGTCTCATACTGGACTTTTTTACTGGAACGGTGAAATATATAATGAAATCCAACAAGGAAACTGGAAAAACAGCCAAATTGGTGCAGCAAAGTGGTTAATAGGATCATTAGCCTCCTCGCTGTATTTTTTTGGACATTGTGTGCCTGTACCATAGTCCTCGAGAGCAGATTGCAGGAACAGGCTGACAGTTACCCGCTAACTCAGCAGTGCTGGGTGCAAACTGCCATCTTCCTGTGGATTTACAGCTGCCACTTCTGCTACTTCAATTAGTTCTATAGCACACAGATGTTGCTTAAATGTTGCTGCTAATGATACTGCAATAAGCGTAAGATTCATGCCATATTTTGAGGCACGTAAATTTCTCAAGTGGCACAATTAAAGTGGAAATATTAGGTGGGGAGAACTTGGCAGTCTCTCCAACTTGGAAAGCGCACCCGCTATGCAATAATGGGTCAAAAATTCATTCAAGTTTTACTGCTGTTCAGAGTTTTAAAAGACTTTTCACAGTTGAATGCAAAGTAGTAAAAAGCAGAGTATTAGGAAATGAGAATGCTGTTGTGTTATTCAGACATGACTTTTTAATTTCAAATTGGAGTCACGTGCCCGCCGCGAGGGCCGCGCGCTGCCCGGCCGCAGCGCCAACGTGCAGGAGGAATAAATCAAAAAGTTTTCTTTAATACTGATTTAAGTGAAGGTTCAGCGTGGTGGTTGTGTTAGCAGGGGAGAGAGAAGGAAGAAAAAAAAAAAATAAAGGAGAAAAAATGGTTTCCTGAATCACACACAGAGACAGCATCAATCATTTCCAAAGCCAGATGTAGCCTCCAAACTGCAGCCTGACAACACATCTCCTGTTTGTGCAGCCACCAGGCAATTATTCTTTCCATTATATCTCCCAATGACAGATCTCCAAACCCAGGGTTGTAAAAATTAGAGTTCGGGCTTACACAGTTGTGTCGGGTCTTAAAAAAAAAAAAAAAAATAAGAAAACTTATCATGGCTGCAGTGTTTATGAGCTTGTCAAAGTACATGTACATAATTTTCATCAGAATTTCTTTTACCTCATTTCCAATCCTTCAGGATTAGATTTATCAGCAGCTCTGTGCCGGCGTCCGAGCGGCTTTTCCACCTGCGAGCGGGATCTGGCTGTTGGGGTGGCTGTGGTTGGGAAATGTGAAAGCTTTTCTCCTTCCTCATCTTTTCTTCCTTTTCATCTCCATCATTTATTTAATCTTTTTCTTCATCTTCCTATTTTTCTTCCTTAATTTTAGTAATTTCATCATCTTTTCGTCGTTTTCCTCATCATCTTTTTTCCCATAATTTTCATGGTCACCATTTATTTCATCATTTTCTTCACCGCTGTTTACATTTTCTTAATTTTCATCATATTTTTCTTCATCATTTATTTTGTCGGTCTCTCGGTCATTTCTTTTATCACCTTGTTAATTTTCATCATTTTCTCCATCCTCATCCTTTTCTTTGCCCTTTCCTTCATCTCCCTTCAGATATTTCTCTTGCTCAAATATTTTTGCGGTGTGCTGCCTTGGCTCTCCATCAAATTCAGGTGTGATTTTTAGAAACACTGTGGCCTGTTTGGTACATTCATCACTCTGAGTTTCTCATGAGGAAGAAGCACCAGTGGCAGAAATAAACTGGGCAGCAAACCCAAAGCTGGAAATCCACACATTATTCCCATTTAATGTTTAATTAATTTGTGCTGGGAAGAGATTATCAGGCTAGCACTGATTTTGAAAATTCCAGTATTTTAAGGATGACGTTAAACCTTAGGAGAAGCCATCAATAGTAAATTAAGGCTGATGAACATCAGCACCTCACCTCTTCATTACTGATTTTCTGCCCCATTTCCATTTCTTTGTGTGGCTCCATCCCACTCCTGGTTTAGATTACCTGATAATATTTAATTTTTTCCCTATTTCCCATCTAACCCCACCCTCTGGCAGTGGAAAGCCGTTCCCCCTTGTCCTGGCACCACAGGCCCTTGTCCTAAATCCCTCCCCAGTTCTTTTCTATTTTTATCTCTTAGTGAACACATCTATAAAAATCAAAATAGTTTTCCATGATTTCCCCTCTAAACAAGCACCCAACATTGATAAATAAACTTTTGAGCTCTACCTTGCAGTAGCAACTGAATTTTTTGCAAACTAAACTGAAGATGGAGAACAAAAACCAAACACAAACTCCTAATATTGGTTTTCAGGAGATAGGCTGCAGAGATCTCTGATTTGTGCTGGTGGACATGGAGTCAGGATGTGATGGTGATTTTATGGAATTTACAGAAACAATGCCCTGTCCTTACATAATTTTGTTTCTGTGATTCATCATGGGTTTTTGTCTTCCAGAATATGGGTGGTCATCTGTGATTTGTCCCCAAGGGGAGTAATTATATCCAAAATTGAGCAGAAAAAAGGCAACTTGGCTCCAAATATCACACCCGGATTATTTGTCCAAGCTGGTGCAACAGTGTTGGAGTTTGAGCTCCGTGAACTTGCTGTGGGATTATGCACAAATTTACTCACCACACGATTTAGGGAGGGAAAAATCAAATTAAATCTCAGTAGTTCCCTCAACCACCACCAGCATGGGTTGTGTTTGTGCTCCCTGATGGACAGACCTGGTGGAAGGCCCAGCAGGGACATGGCAAAGTGGTCCTTGAACTTCCCAGCTCCCAGGATTTGCTGGATTTGACTTTTCTTTGCATTGGCAAAGACTTCCTAAGTCCGTCCCGCTCTGACTTTGGCAGTTTGTTTCTCATCTCCAGTAGCCTCTGTAATCTATTATGATATATAGGCCAGCCTGATCCCCCCCTCGCCCCAGCCTATGTCCTCTTTCTATTTAGGAATTAATTATGATGCTATCTCATATAACTCATTAGTATCAATTAATTCTTCCCTTTCATGATTTTATATAGCTAAATTAGATTGCCTCTTAGGAACTTAATAATCAGTATTGGACTCATTTAGACATATCTTTTTTTCCCCCTTCTCCACCCAGTTTCACGTGGGCACAGGGTTGTGGTGGTGGGAAATGCCCCATCTCCACCAAGCCCACCAGCTCTGGCCTCACCTCACCCATAGTTCTGAATTCTGGCAGGCTTTTTTTATTATTTTTTATTTATTTGGGGGCTGCACAAGACGTTATTCTTGGTTTATCAGGGTGAATAGGAAATACCAACTTCCACCATTTGGCCAAACCACTGTGAATTCTCTTCCCCTTAAACCACCACAGGGACAGGGAGAGAGTGCAGGGAGGTGCTCATTTTCCTCATCCATCCTGGTGGGGAGTTAAGTTTGAAATCTCAGCGTTGCTGGAATTCACATGTCCATGTTTAACTGCTTCACTGCTTACTGGCACATTGGATCCAGTCAGGGAAAAAAAAAAAAAGGCAGGAATATGATTGAATATATCTGGCAGGACCTGATATTCCCACTCAGTTTGACTCTGATCCAGCAGCAGCCAAGGCAATTAAATAACAAGTTTTTCTCTGGCAAAATGAGTTGCAAAATGCCCCCAGCTGCATGATGTAGGAAATACACCTTGATTTTACTAATGCTGTGCCTGTGCCTTGCTGGGGCGGATCCAAGGTGGCTCCCCGGGATCCTCAGGGTGCATCCCAAGGACCTGAGCCAGGGCTGGGATGGGTTATTGCCCACTACGAGCCAGGGTGAGGCACTGAGTGAGGGCTAAGGGCAGGGGTGGTGAAAGGTGAGAGGATTCTCCTTGTTGGAACCATTAAACCCCAACATCCATCCCCGGGAGATGCTCCTGTTTGTGGCTGGCAGGGAGCTCGGGCTCAGCCTCTTGCTGAGCAAAGGCCAGGCTGGGTGCAGCTCAGCTTTAGTGAGGCAGCAAAGTGCAGCCTGAGGAGAAGAATTTCAGGAGGTCAGCTGGTGTGGTGGCACAGCTTTGCTCTCAGGGGCTGGACTGAGCTGTCCCATAGTGTTATCCCTGAAAATCAGCCTCTGGTTTGTTTGGGTATAGTGGAGTCAGTTCTCATGAATTGTGAGATAAACAAGGATCATGTTTGCCTTCCTCTGTGAAAAGATCTCACCTGATGGACTTTTCCAGTGAGCAGTGGGGATGGAGAGGTGGGAACTGCTCTGTCCAATCTCTGGGCACTGTCCAGAAACTGAGAGATACGAGGTCAGCAATAAACTGGAGAGTTCTTTCCTTCTCCTCTGCCTGAACCCCTGCTGTGTGTGTTGCTGTGTTCCCTCTGTGTCACAGTGACACCAGAGCATCACCAGACACTCGAGCACATCCAGAGGGGCACCAAGGCTGGAGAGGAGCTGGGAACACAAACCCTGTGAGCAACCACTGAGGGAGCTGGGGGTGTTCAGCCTGGAGAAAAGGAGACTCAGGGTTGACCTCCTCACCCTCCACAACCTCCTGAGAGGGGGCTGTGCTCAGGGGGCTGGGCTCTTTCACCAGGCAGCACTGACAGAACCAGAGGGCACAGCCTCAAACTGCACCAAGGGAAGTACAGGATGGACATCAGGAAGAAGTTTTTCACAGAAAGAGTGATAAAATACTGGAAAGTTCTGTCTGGGGAGGTGGTGGAGTCACCATGCCTGGGTGTGTTTAAAAACACACTGGTTGTGGCACTGGGTGCCAGAGTCTGGGTGAGGGGTTGAGGCTGGGTTAGACTTGATGATCCTGAATGCCTCTCCCAACTTGGGAATTCTGTGATCTCCTGTATCACATGGTCTCCAAGGAGTTGGAATTTTTTTTTTTTTAAATGTAATGATTTGAAAGGAAAACATTGTTAGATCTAAGCTACTGCAGGCTGCAGCACACACAGGCCTGCACAGGTGTGTGCTGGGCTTGGAGCAGCCTGCTCTAGTGCAAGGTGTCTGCACTAGATGGATGAGCTCTGAGGTTCCACCCAACCCAAACCATGCCATGATTCCATGATTTTACATCACCTGGTGCTGGAGAACCACGATGTTGCTGTGGTGAATCACAACACAACACGAATTTCTCCAAGACAGCTCAGAGAGGTGAAATCTGACTCAAATTTATTCAAGCCAATGACCCCTTCTGTACATTTTGGACAGGCCACTGTGATTGAGAGTGACAGAACTCTTCACCCACATTGGCCAGACCAGAGGGACAGCAAAGAAAATCCATCCCACAGAAAGAATTCAAAATACTAGATTTTGTTACAGAAATGAACACCTGATGTTTATGTTCAAGCTGTGGGAACAAGCTTCAAAAACCCAAAACATCAGGAAGAAACAGAGATTTAGAAAATCAGAAAATACAGGCTTAGAAAACCAGACTACACCAGGACCCCAGGGTGCCCCCAGGACACAGCTGAGTGCCAGAGCAGCTTTGGGAGAGCCCCAGGTGGGCTGCTGGAAATGCTGCACCCATCCCAGATCTCACTTTTTTTCATTTTTTTCCATATCCAGAGCCAGATCAAACCACTGGGCCGGGGACAGGAGGGCTGGGAAACCCAGAGACACGAGCAGGTTTTAATCAGCAGCACGAGGAGTGTAATTGCTAAATCCCAGTCCAGGAAGATATGAGTCAAGGCAAGGAAAAAGAAGGGTGGGTTTCTGCAAAAGAAGAGGGAAAGCCAAAAGGCTGAGGCTCACAGGATAGCTTTACTTAGGGATACATTCAGGTATGAACCTTTCTCCTTCTCCCTTCTCACCTCTGACATCTGGCTGCTCCAAACACCCACTTCAGGGGGATGGCAGGGGGAAAAAAAGAAGGAAAAAAGAAAGAAGGGAAAAAAAGAACCCAAAACTTGTCTAGAAGGACAAAAACTTTTTTTTTTTTGAGAAAACCACAAGTCCGTTTCCCTCAAAATGTATAGAAAATTCAATCTAATTCCCATTCAAGGTGGTTTTCAAGTATGATTTTCACTGAAAAAGAGGGAAAATGTACTGTGTGATCTATCTTTTATTAATTTTTCCCTGAGAATGTCAGCTCGTTCTCCTAAGGGGAGATTATTCCCATTATCAACAAATTTAACTGTTTTTGTTCAAATCTAAGAGCGTTACTGAATTTGCACTTCCTTTGACTGATCACGGAGCTCTCCCTAGTATTTAATTTATTTACATTCATGTGTGCAATTATATTCTGTAATCTGATTATGGGGTTTATATCTTTGTAGGGTTGAGAATGCAGAATGTTGCAATTTTTTTTTATTATTATATGAGTTGTCGAGTTCTTTTTGGATGGAAATGAGAGTTCAGTACCACTGTGGTGAGAACAGCATTAATTCCATCAGTTAACCAGACTACCAAAACAGTGCTGGCTGCAAAACCAAGGAGCATATTCTGCACCTGAATGATAAATTTCATTAATTAATTTCACTGATAAAGTTAATGTGCAAAGGAGATATTATTATCTATAGCAAAAAAGAATTTAATAGGTGGTTTCTGATCATCACATCCTTAAGATATTAAAACCTAGCAGATCTTATCCTTTTGAATTTATTTTTTATTCACAGATAGGGAGAGGAAAACACTTTTTCTGCTCTTCCAGCTCCCAATCATGTTTTCAGTGCTGGGTGAATTCATCATTGACCTGAACCAGATGAATACAGTGAAATGAAGAGGAGAAAACCAACCCAACTCTGCCCTTGCTGAAATCACTGTCACCGGGTTTGTCACTGCCAAAACTCTGGCTCCAGGTGCTGAGCTGGGTCCTGCCAGCTCAGTCATCTGAACCACCTCCAGATGACCTCAGGAAGGGTCATCTGCCTAAGAGTATTTTGCATTTAATCTGAATTATTTACCAAAGTTGTTCTTTTCCTTGGGCTCCTTCCCATGGCAGCCTCTGCACTGATCCGGGCTGGTGGGTGAAATGCCAGGGTGAAATGCCAGGGTGAAATGCCAACCTCAGCACTTGGGGGGGGTCCCAGGCTAGGCTGGACACTGGGGTCACTGACAGATGGACAGTGCACACTCCTCTGTCCAGATATGAATTTGGTTATTTAGGCTGGAGAGGAGGAGAAATTTCCTCACAGAAAGAATTGTCCAGCACTGGACCAGGCTGACAAGGGGAGTGGTGGAGTCACCATCTCTGGAAGGGTTCCAAAAACACGAGGATGTGGCACTTGGGGACAGAGTTTAGTGCTGAACATGGAGCTGGTGCTGGCTGGACACTGCCCCTGGATCCCTGGCAGTGCCCAGGTTGGACACTGGGCTGGAGCCCCTGGCACAGGGGCAGGGGGCCATGGCACAGGATGGGCTTTAGGGTCCCTTCCAACCCAAACCATTCGTGATTTGTGACAAATTGGGAGAATTCTGAGCAGCTCCTGCAGCATCTCCACCTTCATTCTCCCCTTCCCCTGCAGCACCCACAAATCTGTGTCAGAATGTCCTGTGATTTTGATGTTAGGTAGAAAAAAAATACGATTCTTAGAGAGGAAACATCTCCTGCCAACCTCTGGAGTTTTCCCAAAGAAATCAAACCATCGGTGCAACATTTCCAAGTTTCCCTCAGCAGAGCAGCTGTGGCTGCCCCTGGATCCCTGGGCCAGGCTGGACACTGGGATTATCTGGGACAGTGGGAGGGGTCCCTGCCAGGGCAGGGGGGGCTCTGGGTGATCCTTCTAATCCAAACCATTCTGTGACTCTGTGACATCAGAGGAATGCTAAATGAACCCTCCCCATCTCACAGTTTGGGAGAAAAACTCCTCTTGGTAAAGTTCCCATAGGTTCTTTCATAATATTTGAAGCCCACACCTGGCCAGCATGAGCAGATCTTTGCTCCTGGTCACTGTTTTCCAGGCTGATTCAAAAAAAAAACAAAACCAAGCTTAAAATTATTTATTGCAGATTTCTGGTGTACATCACTAATGTATATATAGCTAATGGCTCAACTGTATTTATTAATTTCTGTATTTCTTTATGTATTTATTATTTTTGAGCCATTCCAGTTACTTGGCCATGGCCTTTTACAACCATCAAAAGCAGAGCATTTTTGAAATCTTAATGAGGAGTACCCTGAATAGGTTGTTCCAGGACACGATTTTTTGTTAAAATTGCTGCTTTTAGTCTGTATTTTCCCTGTGCTCTGTCACTGCTGAGCTGCTGAAGGATCCTGACAAATCCCTGGTTGGGGACATGCAGCTCTGGAAAGGGACTGAGGTGGGCAAGGATGGCTTGAACCTCTGTAAAACATTATTTCAGCAGGTTTGGGCCAGTTAATACTGGTTTAGAGCTTTGAAAGGTCTCTGAGTAGCTTCCCAATTAAAAAAAAACCACATCATTTATATTTATATTTTGCTAAGTGCTGATATCCTTGGGCCCCTGCTGCTCAGGCTTTAGCAGCTCCAGGGATTTGCTAAGATTTTTTAAGATTTTTAAAGATTTGTGGGGTTCATGCTCCTCACCCTTGGGCTTGGCTTCATCCCTTGGTGCCCCTACCCACAGCCTGGCCTCTGTAAATCATTTCAGGCTGTGCTTAAGGGATGAAATAAGTGAGGAAATGGTTGAGGAGAAATCCTGGAAGCCTTTGCAGAGGTACTTTGGACACTACAGCATTTTTTGGATTCATGACCTACTCTGAGGTGAGACACACAGATAAACCAAAAAGCTGAGGAAGCACCATGGGCTGAACTGCCCTGCCCAAACAAACCTGTGAAATGGTTACTGGAGGTGATATTATTATTATTACTGTTAGTATTATAATTATTTATACTCATTGCAGTTACTTTTATGTCTGTGGACACAAGAGCCTGGCCCTGGAGCTGTCCTAAGGAGGAGAAGGGTCCCTGGTCTGGACAGAGCTTGGAGCACCCTGGGGCAGTGGGAGGTGCCCCTTTGAGATCCCTTCCAACCCAAACAATTCCAGAGACACCCCAAGAACTTGCTCCCACAACAGAACTCCATGGCACAAGGAAGAGGATCATTAAATGCAACTTTATTGGGTTTCATTGTACAATTTTTTTTTCACATCTTCCTCCTTTCTTCTCGCCTTCTTCCCTTGGTATTTCCATCCCTTGTTTCCTCGTAGATGCAGGGCAGCTCTTGTCTGGCTGTGTTATCCACACCAATTCCAGACTCAGTTTCCTTTTATTTTTCACTTGATATTTCTATCTTAGATTTTAAGCAGTAGGAGATTTGTGGGTTTTGTCTAGTTGAAGCAAAGCAGCCTTCAGAAAATTTCCTTGCACCCTCACCACCCCTGTTCAGTCTGGAGGCACTTGCTGTCTTTTGCTGCAAAGTCATTTCTCAAACAGCTTCATTTATTTAAAGATAAATGCAAACGAAGAGTCACATAACCAAAATCCTCTAGGGGCTTTGTGGGCACCAAAAATGTACAATTTTGTGACTAATTAACAGCACCCTTTAACTCATTATGCCCTTTCAGTAATAGCACGAAGCCGACAAAGAGACAACAAGACCTTAAGTGCAACTGTTGATTTATTTAGATGTTTAAGGAATAAAGTGTTTAAGAAATAAAGTGTTTAAGAAATTATAAAATAGAGCCACAACTGCATCACCTCTGCCAGTGTCTTATTCCAGCCAGCCAAAGGGCTTCAGTGAGTCACCAGCTGAAGCAGGGTCCCAGACCAGGAGGTCTCAGCTCCTCCATCAGTTAATTTTGACCTGAGCACGGAGAAATTGTCTTTGATATTTTA
>CM063287.1:34234858-34242358 GCA_032173965.1 Sitta carolinensis
CACAAAATCCCAAGTGGTTGGGGTTGGAAGGGATCTTAGGGACGGTCCTGTTCCAGCCCCCTGCCATGAGCAGGACACCTGCCTCTAGGAGGTCTTGGGTCTCTTTACAAAGAAAGTGTCACCTACAGATGTCTCTGTGCTCACTCCTGGGCAGGAGGTCCTGCAGCACAGAGAGGGTTTTGGGGTTGTGCTGACAGGCAGCAAGATCTCACTTCTGGTGGGGTGGTGCTGGTGCTCAGGGTTTCATCAGCTCAAGCCAGGAGTTAGAGCAGCTCAATTTCTGTTCAGTTCTTTGCTGGGAGACAAAGAACCCCCCTGAGGTCCAGCTGGACCTGCTTGGTTCTGCTGTTCTCACCAGCCCAGAGGCACCACAAGCAGCGTTTTTCCTGCACAGAGATCCCCTACAGTGGTTTGCCCACCAGGGAGGGGTCAATTAACCCCCAAATCCCTGAAAAAGGATTTGCAAATTGTCTGAATTCTTATCCATTCTTGTCCAAGCCCCTCCTTATCCATACGCTGCAGGATTTGCCTCTTATGCAACACCAGTGACCATGAGCTCTTACTGCCCTCCTGGCTTGACTGGATGTGACCATTCCCAACTTTTCCATCTCCTCAGCTCCTTCACATCCTGCCCTAAAATGAGACTCTGTACTTGAAGATCAAAAAAAAAAAAAAAAAAAAACCTTGAGCTGCATAGGACTGCATCTCTCAAATTCCATATTTTAACTTAATGTAGGAAATGTGCTGATCAGAAAACTCTCGAGGTGATTGCACAGAGTCCAGAAAGCAACTAATTAAACTTTAAAAAGCATTCCCGGTCAACAAATGACTGAGAGAATATGAAGGAAGAAGCAGAAACTCCCTAATGAGCTCTGTGTCTCAAATGCAGTGTAAGTACCAGCCCAGCAGTGTTGGTGGCTTTTCTTGACGGTGTTTCAGGAAGGAGCTGACAAACTCAGCCCTGCCCCTGCAGCTCAGGCCAGGGTCTGTGAGGATGGGTGGGTGAAGCAGGACAGTCTGAGGGCTTTTGTGAGCTCAGCCTGAAGCTCTGAGTGGAAAAGGGGAATGTGCCTCTGCTGGGAGGGTGAGGAGCTCACAGAGGGCTCCTGAGCCAGGGAGGTGAGTGGTACTGGGGGCTTGGCATAGGGGAAGCTGGAAGTGTCCCAGGCCAGGCTGGAGTGCCCTTGGAGCACCCTGGGACAGTGCAAGGTCCTGCCCAAAGCTGGAGCTAGAGGGTCTGTAAGGTCCTTTCCAACCCAAACCATTCCAGGATTCTATGATTCCGTGTCAGTTCCCTAACTCCACAATACTGGGCATCACCTCATGGTGTTATTGTGCATAAATTATCCAATTTTTTTTTGCCACAACCCTGTTCTGGTTACCAGGCCAGGAGGAAACTCTGCCTGTTTCTCTGGGTCATTCTGCTCAACACAAAATGATTCAGGTTCAGCTGACAGAGGAAAATTGACAATTTTATTTATTTCATTCTTTATCTATGTACTATCTATTTATATTCAACCCTTAATTTTCAGTTCAGCTGCTGATCCAAAACCCAAAAGGATGTCACCAAATCTGCTGCTGGGATTGCAGCATCCAAAAGTCAGGGGTGGAAAGCAGGAAAGCATCCTTAGGTCTTCACTGGGCTCTCTGGGCATGAGAAAAGCTTAGTGCAAAGTGAGGCTGAATTCCTGACCTATTTAACAATTCAGTATTGGCTGATTCCAAGCCATCTTCTGAGCTTTATATAAAAAGCATTTTGTACCTGAGGGTGGAGATGTGCAATTACTGGGGGACTGGGGAGGCACCCTGGATGCTCAGTGCAGGCATTCAGCTCTACCAGTTCTCCTTAAACCCCCTTTCAGGTAATCTGGAGATTTTTAGTACCTAAAACCTTGAGTAATGACAGGAAGCCCCTTGCTCACATACTGAAATGGCAAAAAATTGGATCATTCTAATTTAAATCTTTAAATAGTTCTGTTTTTCAGAGTAAATCAAAATCAATTAGTTGATCCTCCTGCTCAGATCTAAGCCACATGTTACCACATTTATATTATTATTTTTAATTTTATTTTTTTCTATTATTTTATGTTTATAATTTTTATTTATTTTATTTTTGTCTATTATTTTATGTTTATAATTATTATTTATTTTATTTTTGTTATCTTAGTGTTATTTTTATTATTATGTCATTTCAGTATTTACTTTTCATACCAGTGTCTTCTTACAAAAAGAGGAAAGTAGGGCACTGGATAATTTTATGAATGGATTATCTTTTCTAAGAATATGGATATAGCTTTCTACTTGCAGTAGTAACACAGTGAAGCTTTCATTAAAGAAAAAACCTGATAATTTAAATATCCTCTCCTTTAGCACTCATGCTAATGAGTTTGTGTACCTGGACTCTCAGCTCTTTATTGACCTGAGTGCACAAAAAGGTCTCAGGTGATTTTTTTGGAACAAGAAGTTAAGAGCAAGCTACAGGAAGATTAATTTTGAGACCCTGGAGTGGATTTGGGGTGCACAGGCAGCTCTGTGGGTTTGGGATGATGATGTCTCTCCAAAGTGCCTGCAGCACCCCAAAAAATGCAGGTGTCCAGAACTGGTTTGGAAAATTAAAATGCCCCTCATCTGTTTGCCTGTGAGTGCTGGATTAGGGGTGCCAGGGTGATACAAAGGACAAATAATCCTCTGCTGCTGCTGCTTTGCTGAGGGAGTCAAGAGGAGCAATGACCTCTGGAATGAGAGCATCCTCAACACTCCCTGCTTCCAGAGGGATCTGAAATGCCCCAATTTACTGCCCTGAGCACTGAGACTCCACCAGAGGCAAACAGACCTTCCCAATGATCCCAATGCACCCACAGTCCCATCTCCTGCCTGTCCAAATGCCCCCTAAAAGTGCCAAAATAGGCCAAGAGTCTTCCCTTTTGGGGTGGCCTCTGTTTGTGTTTCTGCTCTCACATTGTGTCATTATTCCTGCTGCCCCACAGGTGACCACAGACATTCTGCCACTGATTTATCAGCTGTTCCTTGCATTACCTACATGAAATCACATGGATTTCAAAAAAAAAAAAAAAAAAAAAAAACACCAAAAAGGCAAATTATTAAAATTTCCTGCCCTGATAAAAATATTTAGTTTATTTAGGGATGTAACCACTCTAACATTTAGAAAATTAAAAAAAAAATTAAAAATTCAAAATATTAAAATTGCCTGCCCTAATTAAAATATTTAGTTCATTTAAGGGTGAAACCACTCTAACACCCCACAGTGAAAGCTGGGACCACCAGAGCATGCAAACCACTGCACACAGGGCTACCTGGCCCAGGGAAGCTTAGTCCACTGAGTAAGGGCTTAGCCTGACTTATATTAACTTAAAATCACTACTGCACCCTATAGAAAGTGAGGAAATCACACCGTGTCCTGCCAGAACACTGCTGGGTTTAAACATCCACAGAAATGTGTTCAGAAAACACATAAACACCAGGAGCACACAAACCCTCCAAGAGGCATTCAGGGATACAGTCTTCCCTTAAAATTTAAGGCACAAACTCCTGAGGGAAAATGCCAGAAAAACAACTGGTGTTTGCTCTAATGCAAGCATCAAAAATGAACGAAAAACATGAAAATCTCAGCAGACCATTCACGCTACCCTATTTCTCCCCCTTGCTTTTGCATCACTGAGAAAACCAGCCGGGTACCTTTCTCCCTGAGAAAATAAAAAAAAAAAAAGCACCAAAAAAAAAAAAAAAAAAAAAGAAGAAGAAGCAGCAGAGAGAAAATTGAGAGAGATTGGGCTCACCTTGAAGTCCATTTCCATTTGCACTGGTGCAAGATGGTGGAGGAGAGGCTTGGGGCCTGACAACAGGAGCGAAGGCGCTCTTTTGTTTCACTGCAGAGATGACATTGGCAGGTGAGAATGAGAAAATGCCGTGTGTACTGCTACAGTTTGAAGGGAGGGTGACCGAAGAGGCTGCCATGGTAGGGCTTGACGGCACTACTGCAATAAAGCAAAAATAATCAGGACTCAGATTGAGGTTTTCACGGCAAACACGGAAAAAGAGAGTGATAGGGCCTTGCCTCTTAAAATATATATAGGTATATATATATATATAAAAAAAATATATATAAAAAAATAAAAATGAAATGCCTTGGCTTGGCCACTCTCTGGATAAC
The DNA here is from genome assembly GCA_032173965.1 of Sitta carolinensis. NCBI lineage: Eukaryota > Metazoa > Chordata > Aves > Passeriformes > Sittidae > Sitta > Sitta carolinensis. The sequence goes on from CM063287.1 coordinate 34,239,030, forward strand.
AGGCAAACTCTTTTGTGTTGGACTTTTGTTACGAATTGCGCAGTCCAATTTTTACTTTGTTTTTTTTTTGTTTCGTTTTGTTTCGTTCTTTTTTCCTTTTTTTTTTTTTTTCTTTCTATCTGAGATTGCATTCTGGCGCAAACAGATCAATTTATTATTTTCATTTTTACGTCCAGCCTCCAGAGTCACCCCTCCTTTTATCCAGTAGCTGACAACAGAGGAAATAAAAAGAAAAAACCAAAACCAACCAACATAAAAAAAAAAAAAAAAACCAAAAAAAACAATGCAAGGAGTCGATTTCGTAGTAAATATGAATCTATATGATGATGTGTTACCAAAAATAGACACTTACTGCCATAAGGAGAGTTAGCTGAGGAGCCATTAAGAAATCCAGGGGAACCTGGTACACCTAGATTGGGCATGCCGGCATTGCCATATCCATTCATGCTATTGCTGACTGTGTTGTAATTGGACTGCTGAGGAGTACTGCTGGGAACATATCCTCGCGGGGAAACACTGCTTGTGTTGCGACTGTAACCTACTGTGTTAGAAACCCCCCCACCCCAAAAAAATAATGTTATTTTATAAGATAGACTTAGGGCTGGGGGGTTTCCTCATGCAGCATATATTACACAGTTTTAATTGATTGCACAGCTTTGCTCTGGGTTGTCTCTCACTGCCCTATCAACTCTTGCAGCTTGAGATAACCTTATCACGCCAACCCTGCTTAAATCATCCGCGAGCACTCTATGTTGTCTCTCCTCTTAGCACAGACAGCCAACAAAAGCTCTCTTCGATCCAGCTGTGTCAGGTGCCTTCACGTTTGTCTTTAGGAGCAATTATCAACAGGCTCGAGTCCCGCTTTGTACCGACACACTGAGTGAACTTTCAGCCCTCCGCACCTCCAAATGCCAGAGCTGACAAGGAAAACTTTTTTGTTGAGGTGATTTACTTTAAAAGGCTGTTTTGGGGTCTTCATTTTTGTGGTTGATATATTTATGCTAACAGCAAGCTTTCGTAAGGTGTAGCCATCAGTGAAAACTAATTCAAGAGCAAGTACAGAATTTTATAAGGCTTATTAGCTTGGAAACGCATTAAAAGACAATCTTTTTAGAAGAGGAAACATAGCGGAATCAGGATTTTAAACAACAATTTGTTCCTATCTGAGCAATCAATTTAATAATTACGTTGCAAGCAAAAAAAAAATATGCGTTTGAACATATCTAATAATCCTGTTTCCCTCCTTTCATTAGTATCAAAATTAATTTTAAATGCAATAGGCTACATGCATTTTCAATTACAACAGGTAAATTAAATCAACTATTACTTTTATTAGTAACATATATGTCACACATGCCTACAAACAAAGTATTTTAAAACCACAGACATCAAATTAGATTTATCTGTGTAAATATTCCAAAACCAGGTGGAGGTACCGAGACATAATTATTTTATAAACCAACCATACCCGCCGTATATTTACTGCGAATAACAAAGAGCTTTCTCCACTTTGCCAATTTTATTTTCTTTTTATTTTTTTTTTTCCCCACTGGAGATGCTTTATGATAACAGTAAATGAAAGAACAGGGAGAATTAAATATTGTGAGAAAGTTAAAGACGGCATTTCATTCCGCACTCAGGCTGCGGGGACAGAGAGAGGGAGGACACGACCAGCTCAGCTCGCATGGACAGGCCAAAAGCAGCCAACGAGGTGCAGCATTAACCCTTGAAATCCCACCTACCTTGGTCGTTGGCTTGTGATGTTTCGGAGACATTGACGGCGAGCTGGCTGCTGAAGGAGTTCACGCCCATCATGCCGGTGTGGGCGGGAGTGTTGGCTAGAGTGGGGATCTGGTTGTGGTTGCGGGGCACGCTGTACAACGCCTCAGCAATGTCAGCTGCTCGTTTCAGGATTATTTCCTAGAGAGACACGAAATAAGCACTGACAACTCAGATTCATGGAAACGCTCCGAGTCGCGGCAGCGCTAAAATTTACCGAAGAGATGCGCGTGGGATTGTAGTGAGGGTGCTTGTCTCAACACCACCTTCTGTTTTTCCTTCCCATGCCCAATTGCCCCTCAACACAGTAAGTATGAAGAAAGGAAGAAATTAACAAAAAACTCCAGCTTAGCACTGGTGAAAATCGTGACACGGGTTTTACACATCCAAGGCAGGAGTTGTATTTTCAGCAGTTTGCAAAATACAGTACGGCTGATCCACTCGGCTGAGCAGATTTCTTTAGGACTTCCCATTAGTCACTGTATATTTTGGCCCGAGTTCAAGGTTATTCTCTTGCCTTAATGCTTGCTTATGCTTTTGGCACCTCGCACTTAATTGTCATTTCTGATAGGCAAACGCGCGGCGAGAGGAGAGCGGGAGGAGGAAGCGTTTCCCTGGGAGCATTGCATCACATCACAGTGCCCTCAAGGTGGCTGGCAGAGCCCGGCTGTGTACAAAGGCAGCGTGCTGGTGCTCTGCCAGCCCTGCACAGAGCAGGTATTGATCTACACGTGTCACCGTGGGAACAAAGAGCGCGCTGGCGACCTACCTGGTTGTTGTGGGGCATCCCATATAGGGCTTCGACAAGGTCTGCTGCTCTCTTAAGTAGTACTTCCTGAAGGAAAACAAACAACCTGCGTTAGGTTTCACTAAGACAGGAGAAGTGCAGCGATGTTGGCAGTTGTAGCATCTCTAATTGCAAGGAACTGATAAAGTGGATAAAACGCTTAATATATAGCCCTCGCTCTATTTAGGGGATGTACTACAAAGATAGGAAGGTGTTTGGTTCGGGAGGAAAACAGGGCTTGTTGTTTGAAGTCAAAGTTAGAGGCGAGGCTAAAAATAATATTGCATTTTACATCCAGCTGTTCAATTATGATTGACTCGGAAAGGTGTTTGCTGCTGTAGCATGTAGCTCTCGTGCTGAATTAGTGAAATCAGTGCTTGAGGTTTAATGATGTAGTCTTATGGGTATTAAACAAACAAACACATGGTAGAGATATGAAAGGCACAGGCATCACATTTGGCTGTTAATTCCTAGCACTTTAGTGGTGAAGAACAATAAGTAATTTTCCATATCTTAATTAAACTGGCAGAGTCCTTAAAGACAACATCTCACCCCTAATTCATGCCCCAAATTTGCAAGTGAGTTCAATGCTTATTCCTCTTTATTTTGAACAATAAAGTGAATTAACTTGGGTTAATCTAGTTCTTTCATAATGACATTAAGAAATTTTTCAATTAACCTCTTTGACTGCATGTTGTAAAGGACTTCATAAATGACTTCACATTCAGAGAGTGTTGAGTACTTGTGCCTGGGGGCATGGATG
>CM063287.1:34254858-34264858 GCA_032173965.1 Sitta carolinensis
GCCTTCAATAAATAAAATTGCTTTTTATTCCCTTAATTTCATCTGGCCTCTGTTTTTAGGTATCTAGGATCTCCTTGATCCCTGAAAAGGCATCAAGGAGAACCTGGCAGGGAATGTTGGGATGCAGTGCTGCTCACAAAGGACATGTAGTCATTGGGTGAAGGGGAATGGCTTCAAACTGAAAGGGATTGGGTTTAAATGGGATACTGGGACAAATCCTTCCCTGGGAGGGTGGGCAGGCCCTGGCACAGGGTGCCCAGAGCAGCTGTGGATCCCTGGAGGTGTCCAAGGCCATGCTGGATGGGGCTTGGAGCACCCTGGGATAGTGGAAAATGTCCCTGCCCATGGCAGGGGTGGCACTTCAGAGGTCCCTTCTGGCCCAAACCACTCTGATAGGAGTTAACAAAGAAATATTAAGAGTGTTCTGTAGGCTCATTTGTGGCTTTGACATCTTTGAAGGTGAGTGTGAAATCACTCAGTTCAGGAGTCACCTCTCCCTCTCAGGGTCTGCTGTAGAGCAGCTCAGAACATCCCCAGCAGGACAGACTTTGTACTTGAAAGTGGAGAGGGAAAAAATCAGGGAAAACACTCCCTGGCCTGTTCCAGTCACCCACCAGACCAACCAGGACCTTCCAGCTCCAGGAGGGATTGGAAGGAGCACAGGATGAGGGGAGGGAGGGTTAACAAAGAAACAAGCATCTTCCCCAAATGTGCAGCAAATCAAACACACTCAGTGATTAATAATCTGTCCCCTGATTTTCAAGAGCCTGGTGCCAACCCTTGTGGGTCTCAGCAGGGCTGGTGCACCCTCACTGCACGAGAGATGCCAGGAGGCTGCTGAGAAACCTCTGCTGGGAACACCATGGTGGTCTCCCACCCTGAGACAGCCCTCAGGGATTCTCAGCCCAGCCTCTCCAGGCTGTCCCTGTGCTCTTGGCACACCTTTTGGTGGTGGCACTCGGTGACAAGTGAAGCACTAATACCTCGTGACCCTCAATTCCTCAAGGGCACCTGCATTTCCACTCTGGCTGAGGACGATTGTGTTCCGGGCTCTGATGTTTGCCAAAAAAGTCATTACCATCATAATAGCTGCAGATTTACTTTAAATGAATGAATGAATGGGTGAGATGGAGAAGGAGCAGGAGAGGGAGAGGGAGAATGAATGAAATGGAAACACTCCACATGCCACACAAGCCTCTAAAAATGAGAGGAGCAGGCTGTACACAGGGAACAGGACCTCATACACCCTCTGCTGTGTGTGCTCTCCTGTACCACACCCAGGGCCACTGGAGAGCACCGGGAGAGGAGGACAAAGCCTGGTCCCAGAGAGCCACATGATGGCTGGATTTATGGGAGGGGGCAGCCTCACCTGGGACAGGGATTTATGGGAGGGGACAGCCTCACCTGGGATATGGACATGGATTTATGGGAGGGACAGCCTCACCTGGGACATGAACATGGATTTATGGAGGGGACAGCCTCACCTGGGATATGGACATGGATTTATGGGAGGGGACAGCCTCACCTGGGACATGAACATGGATTTATGGGAGGAGACAGCCTCACCTGGGACATGAACATGGATTTATGGGAGGGGACAGCCTCACCTGGGACATGAACATGGATTTATGGGAGGGGACAGCCTCACCTGGGACATGGACATGGATTTATGGGAGGTGAAAGCATCACCTGGGACAGGGACATGGATTTATGGGAGGGGACAGCCTCACCTGGGATATGGACATGGATTTATGGAAGGGGATAGCCTCCCCTGGGATAGGGACATGGACATGGACATCACCCCAGTGTTCTCTTTTGTACACACATCACTTTGCTGCTTCTGTGGGTATTTGGAAACAGCAATTGTGGACACGTTTAAATATTTAAAGACTTAAAAGGTGAAATCTGAAGTAGGGAATGGAAAGCACTTGGAGTAAACCCTCTTGGGGTTTGGTCAATGGAGCTGTTGTATCAGACCACACCACAGGTTTCAGTGAGAGAACAGTTTGCAGCATCAAACACCCACAGATCTGCCATCATTTAAAGTTACAGAACGAGCAGATCATGAGACATTTGGGGTCACATCAGCAAAAGCAAACCCAGGGAGAAGGACTTGGGGGTGTTGGTTGATGAGAAATTCTAGATGACACAGCAATGTACCCAGAAGGAATTTTTTACAGGGAGTGTGGGCAGGCCCTGGCACAGGTGCCCAGAGCAGCTGTGGCTGCCCCTGGATCCCTGGAATTGTCCAAGGTTGGACACTGGGGCTGGGAGCCCCTGGGAGGGGTCCCTGCCATGAGTGGGATTTAAGCCCCCTCCAACCCAAACCATTCCAGTTTTTAGCAGGGAACATTGCAAGGGAGGCACTTGGCACTATTTCAGTGGAGGAGAAGGAAATCTGTGTGATATCAAAACAAAAATGCTCTCAACATGCCAAGGAAGTCCCACAGCCCAACACATATGGAACTACCACAAAACGTGGCATTTTATGAAAACAACATATGAGTAAAATCACAAAATATTGTACTCCAGAAATGAGGCATATTCCTGATTTAGCAAAGTGTGTTACCATGTGCTACTACATCAAAGCAGCCAAATGTACATTTCAACTGCTCAATACTCCAAGGTACTTTACTAATTAAGATATGTTTTACTGGAATAAACTGAGCTTTTATTTATTTTTGCATTTGGGGTATTATTTGGGAGTTTATTCCTTTGCTAGGCCACACAGCTGAATAAACCCCTCCTCCTTACAGATGGATCCATCCCCATCCACTCAGTTCCACACACGCATTTTAGAGAATTTTGCTGGAATTCTGCTACAAGAGCCTGAGAGCACAGAAATTCTTCCTAAAATTCTCCTGTGCCAGAGCTGGATCACACAATCCTCGTGCAATACGAGAATTTCAGGTCCCCTGAACAGGAGAGCAATGAAATATAAGAATTTCAGGTACTCTGGAAACTGCTTGATGGCAGCAAATGGCAAATGTGATCATTTGCCTGTTGTCACTGGCTGAGCTCTTCAGAGGTATTTATCCACCTCAGAGCCATATGAGATCTGTGATGCCTCAGCAAACATCTGTAAGAGCTGGAATTCTGCACAACTTCTCCCCGTTTATATTCAGCAGCCATCACCCAGCATAAGAATATAATACTGTAATATTTTAATATAATATTTAGACAAATAGGACTTATAATCAGATCCTTAAGATCATCTAACAGAGCTCCTACAACTGTATTCCTCTGTTGTATAATAATTTAAACAAAAATAGATCTTACTCAAAGTTGTGAAATCTCTGTATTACTTGTGGATATTGGAAAAATACATCAAATAACTCACAGAATGCAGAGTCTATAAAAAGCTTTATTAAATGCTTAAGCACAGTGGATGTTGCCACTTAAAAAAAAAAGAAAGCAAGCCTGGGTTATAATTTTAATCATTAAGAATTCTGTTAAACTGTCTGTTTAGATTTCCATGGAAATTTTAAAATATTTATGCCTGCTAAAATATACGGATATACAAAAATATTAAAAATAAAAATACTTTTGTATGCTTAAGTTATTTATTTTGGCAAAAACTGCAAATGCTGAAGGTTTTTAATTAGGTAGCTATCAAAATTCAGTTTTCTGAGGAGCCATAATGCACATCCAAATTTAACAAGTTCTCAAGATTTTGCAAAAAAAAAAAAAAAAAAATTCCTTTATTTCCCTCCTTAACAATTTTACGCTTTGGGAATTTTGCAATTAAAAATTGAAATTAAAAATGGAAACTATCCAGTCCTAGACTGGAAGTGTCAAGTTTCTAAAAGCCTGGGACAGCAAAGGGAATTGATCAAGCACGGGCTGCTGGGCCAGCTGCCTGCATCCCTGCATCTCCTGCTCCATTGGCACAGCCACAGCCAGGGCACATCCCTGGAAAGGACCCTGGGATATTCCAGCTGGGATCAGCTCCAGAAGGGAAGCCCAGCTCTACCAGGAAGCTCTTCCACCCACACCAATTTCCATGGCTTCAATGGGAGCTGATTCAAAAAATCAATGGTCAGCACGGGAATTTCTATTCACCTTGCGAGTCTTAGAAATTCTTGTAAAATAGAAATAAGAGTGGACATCCGGCAGATTTTTATATTTTTTTTACATTTTTCCTTAGAAAATTGCATTCACTGCAGTTGTGATAATTAATTATTTTTTGCAAAATGCAGATGAGGCCTCAGGCCTCAGCCAGTGCCTTTAAATCAACTTTCATGGATGTCACCTGGCTAAAAAAAAAATGTATCTGTAACACACAGATTTCTGACATGAAAACACTTCCAAGCTTTTTAATTGCAGCAGTATCACCAGAATATGCAACAGAATGAGTTTCAAAATACAGCAAAATCATTATTCTCCTCAACCACGAGCTTCTGGCTATTTTCCTAATTTCCATGTTATGTTGCACTCAACACAAAGGCCACCAAGTCCACATGTTTCTTTTCTTCTCCACAGCACTTTCCTGAGAGCACAAATTAATTTAATGGGAATGCTGGTGTCATGGACAGCAGCAACCAGCCAAACCCAGGAATTCACCTGGAGATCTTCCAATGCAACCCAGATTTGCTCCCTTGCTTTCATAACACGAGAACAAGAAGTACATTTTTAGTGAAAGATCTTATTTCCTGTCCTTCCACCTTTTTTCCTTGATTTGGAACTTGGAGAAGTTTTCAGCCCAAGTGGTACAATCAGGCAATAGTAATAAAAAAATAGCAGTAAAGCTAAAGTTATACAAAGAAAAATAGAACTAGACAGTTTAATATTCAGGAAAGTGATTCTCCTATTTAACTCCAGATTGCATACAAAAACAGAAAAAAAAAAAAAGAGAAAACCTTTTTACCCCCTTCTCAGAGAAAACAAGGCAAAGGTTTTATTCAGCACTCAAATTTTCCTGATTATTACATGAAGCCAAGATGACCCTTTTGTCCTTTTTTTTTTTTTTTTTTTTATTTTTAAGATGAATTGCCATCTCTTGGCTGCTACATTTTGTCAGTTTGGGCACAGCAGAGTCAATACCTTCACCTTGACACGGAAAGTTTGTGATTTATCAGTGGTGCTGTGACTCAGAGCTACCACGACCTGGCGAGGTGCAGCCGCTCATGGCACTGAGAGCAGACTTTGGTCACAGCTCCTTGGAAAAAAATAAAGCACTCTCTGATGATAGACAAATGTGTCTTGTTAGCAACAGCCAAAAAGCGCTTGACTTGTACTAATAACAAAAAGGCCATGTTGGTCACCATGGGTCTAAAGACGAAGCACCCTGTCACTGCCTTGGTTGGGAAATTAGCAAATAATGTTCCTTTTCCTTGATAAATGGGTGACAGTTCTCTCTCACCAATCATTTTTTAACATTTTGATGCATGTCTATGATCCCGCTGGAGGAACAGAAAAGTTTACTGGCCCTCAATTTTCCGATGATGAATGGAACACTCTAAATGTGCGATTTCTGTATGAGGTATAGTTCATTTTAAGCAATTCTAGTAAATGGGTGTCACTGATTAGGACAAATAGTCTACTTGTGCAATAGCACAAATGGTATGTCTCATTCTTCTGGCCTCCTTTGAGACAGAAAAGAAAGGGGACAGCAATGACCCTGATAAACCTGGAATTGCTACTGTTTAAAAAAGAGCTATTATATAATATACATTATCCAACACACTATTGACTTGATGCTACTAAATCATGTCTGTATGTTTAGCATTGGCCTATTAATTAAAAATGTATGTCATGCTCAAAAACCTCCTTTATAGGAAAAGACACTTCACCAGAATCCCTTCCCCTTTGACTTATTGCTTTCAGAAAAATACATTTTACTCCAGGCCTATAAAGCAGTTTTACACATTAACAGAGACTTTCTGGGTCTGAGTCTTGAACACTAAACTTTGACTGACTTATAGAGACCCAGCTTGAAGAAAGGGCAAGAATATTTGTTCTATCTTGATTTTTTTTTCAGCTTGCTAACAACTGATACTGACACAAGGTCTGATCAATAAATAACCAATACTGTAATAACAGTGACTGTAAGTTGCTTCAGGACAACAGCACTTAACAGGAAAAAAAAAAAAAAGAAATGCAATATATATGAATTAGAAATGCTGAGGATTTCATTAAAATGAATGTAACTGTGCTTTTTTTTATTTTTTTTTAGGCTTTCCAATAAAACCCTGGATCCGTTCTATATATTTTTAGCATTCCCCTTGCAAAGTCACCAGATTTCATCCTTCAGAGCAATAATTGAATATGTACAAGAAATAATCAGGTGATTTAAATTTAACTAAGGCCTTTGCACGGAGTTTAGCATAGTAAAAATAGTATGATTTGTGGGAGGCAATTAACAATCATTTGCTCTGTGGATACAAGTAATTTGTTTAAAGAGCACTGACCTATGAGACAGCCAGTTTGTGTTGGCTGTGATGGAAGGGAGCTATTGACTCCAAACAGTGTAACAGCGCCGTTGACAGAACCGCCTTCGAACACCCACAAAAGATCTCCCAAACACTTGAGGAACACGAGATCCCTCAGAACGGGGACGTGGGGTGGGGGCCAGCCCAGGAAAGCTGCCAAGGCGAGGTCTCCACGCTGAGCCAAAGCCCAAAAACCTGGAGAACGCCGTGAGCGCTGAGGAATTCCCCCACTGGTGCCGTGCCAGCCCGCCCGGGCCACCAAGGCTCCACCAGGAGGGACCCTGAGCCACGAGCAGCGGGCTCCTGGGCTCCAGACTCAACCCAGGCCTTTGTGCAGAGGAATTATTCTCGTGTTCACATCCAGCAAAGGCGCTGCAGGCCTGGGAATGGGTCCATGGATCCGACATCCGTGTGTTCTGCCGCGGATGCGCCAGCGGCCGGACCCACGGTGCCCTGCCAGGGAGCTGCTGCCCCTGACAATTTGGGGCACTGCCTCAACTGAGCCAAAGAAGCTGTCAAAACAGCAACAAAACCCTGAGGGTGGAAGCAGCCAGCATGAAGAGTTCCAAGAGCCACGAACCATTCTTTGAAATTGTTGTGATGCGCTCTAGATCGGGCTGTGCACCCTTTATTTGCTTGGGAAACTGCACAAAACGCAGAGGAGGCAGGAAGGCAGTGGCACAAACACACTGTAAACACAACCCTGCTGCTCAGCTGAGAGCAAACCAACAGAATCTGCAGAGCTTAAAATATGTGTGTAAAGGTGCAATTTTATCTGTAACGTAATTTCATTTTGAAGCATACAAATCACAATTTGCCGTAATCAAATAAGGCTGCAGTGCTTATATTCTAATTAAAAAATAATCTCTGATATTTAATTTGGAAACCTGGAAGACTGTACCAGCAAAATTATGGCTACAACCTGCACCGACCACTCGATTTACCCACAGACAGCAAATTTTTCAGGTAGCACTTCTAAAATTCGTATTAAACAAGCAAAGCTGCACCGCTCGATATGTATTAAAACAGGTATTGTACCCAGTTATTAATTTGCACTATTCACTTTTAAATGCAGCAAATACCTCATTAATTTAATTTTAGGTGCCCACCAGTTTATATTGCATTTTACAGTCTAGAAGGCAATTTACTATTAACTGGCAATTACATACAGAATGATTGTTAATTCTGCTCCTAAGTGCTAGCTGCTTGAAAATTGTTATCTCTCTCTAATTTTTGACCTTCTTACAACAGGGGTGAGGTACACTGGGAATACAAAGGACTAGTAGAGAAGAGCCGGACATGTCATTTGTGACTCATTCTTTTAATTCACCGTGCTAATCAACTGAACTGCCACAGCCTCCCAAGGTAATTGTATCTTTATAATAGTTGAAAGCAGCGGGCAAAAAGGCATGGATAGATGGGGAAAGGCCTTGCCTCTGCCTGCTGGGAGCCGGCGTGCTCCTGCTTCTGCGCCGGGCTAATGGGGGCTTTGGAGAAAAATCTGGAACTTTCGCATCTCCCTGCCCTGGTGGTTTAGCGTCTCAACTTCTGTGCTCACAAAGGCTTTGTGCACCACACTACACTCTTGTTTCATTATTCCGCAGCCTTGTTGCCCTATGGTCTACCTCCTGCTGGGGAGGTTAAATGTTAGAGTGCCAAGCCAGGCTGCAAGCATGGTGGGACACTGATGGGAAACAGATGCCCTGGGGACCCGGCCCCTCCCTCCGCCAGGCTACAGCATTTTCATTTTCTGAAATACAGCGAGGCTTGGCTTCCCTCTCAATGGCAGCTGTAATTTCCAAAGACTATCTCAGCCCTATCACTCTGGGAAAAAGCATAGCAGAAGTTTTTCGGTCAGGCAGGCTTTGGCTTTCTCTATTTTCGTACTGCTGGGATAGTGGCTTTTGTTTCCCTCCTAAGGTGTTTTAAATAGCTATTCCTGCTAAAGTTTTCTTAGTTATGTAACTTTATTACGATTTTATTCCAGTGGGAGAAGCTCATGACATTCTCATGATCCTTTTGAACATCTTTACATAGCAATAAAGACAAAAGACAACCCAGAGAAAGGAAAAAACAAACGGTTTGTTCTTCCAGTTCCACACACATGTGCACTGACACATTAGAAAGAACCTCAAAACAGCAAAAGTAGCCAAATTTGAAAAATCCACACCTCAGAAATCAGCTAAAGACATTACTCTAAAGCAAGTTAGAATTCCAGGCTCTGCCCTGAGAGCCAGACTGTCATCTGGTTCAAATCTGCAGCGCTTCCCTGTGCGCCGTGGAACTGCACCAGCTCCCAGCAGCTCAAATATCTGGAACTTGGGTTGAGGCTTTTACTTCATTCATTTTTTATTCTGCTGGACACTTCTAGCTTGTCATACTTGCAGGATGCTCAGCTGTAGCTTTGCATAAACTCTACATACACATATATATGTGTGTTTATCTATGTGTGTGTGTGTGTATATATATATATATATATATAATATATATATATATATATATATATATATTGTTTGTAAGAGCATTTCTAAGCCCACAACAGTGACAGCCCCACCTGTGCTCATCACCTTTGCAGCAAAACAACTCTGGCTTTTGGGGTAAACCATCTGCCTCAAAAGCACCAGTCACCACCATCCCATTTGGAAGCATTGGTGGAAGCCAATCCTAAAGATCAATAAATGCAAATATTCTCTCCTTCACCAGCCAGAAGTGAGGCACCCAGGTTGGGATTGCCAGCATTTTTGCTCAGCATTTTTGATTTCTTTGGGAATAGGGAGAATACAGGAATCTCAGGTGCTACCATCACTTAAAAGTTCCTTTCAACAACAGACCTTAGGCAGACACAAAAACATATCCAGGATGCATTAACGGTTTCAAAAGTCCTCCCTTAAAAATACCCAGGAACACACTTTTCCCATTAGATCTAAATTAATAGATAGAAACAGTTGCAGTCTAGTGGGAAAATATTCATCAAAATGCACATCATCTGCACATCATCTGCAATCTGCATTATCTACCCAATAAGCAGCAAGGACTCTCCCCGAATCCCTGCAGTCTGTCGAGTAAACAGTTAAAGGCTCTTTGTTTTCAAAAGAGAGATTGATTCATCAGATCAAATTTATTACCTAGAATCCTCGTCCAAAAGTACAGTAAATTAAATCGCTATTTCTCCTTTTTCCCTCCCCGCACCTCAGTTAAATTCATTGGTAAATGCCAGAAAAACTCTAATATGCATTTCAAATAAAAAGCCAGCAATACTTCATCCCAAAATAAGAATTTTCACATTAAAACCACTGCAAAACCACAAAGTTCCGACTTTTCCTTGTGCTGTTGTAAATTAAAATCAAATGCATTTAAAAGAATCAGCATAAATAAATCATTCCCAGGCTTGTGAGTCTATATCCCAAGTTTCAGGTCTGAGGGAATCTTTAGAGACAGATTGTGAATAGGGTGGGTTAAAGCCACTTGGATCCAACAACAGCTCCTTGAACCGATGCCTAAAACTTCAACTGAACCTTCAGGGAAGTTTAAGAAATTTGGATAGATGGCCTGAAAAACATTTTGCATCA
>CM063287.1:34269858-34279858 GCA_032173965.1 Sitta carolinensis
TTAGCAAGGAGAGGCTACGGAGAAGTAAATATCGTGGTTTTTAGCTGGTACTTTTCTTTAAAGAATGTGTTACTAATGCAAAGCATTCCATTCTCCAAGGAAGGTGCCGGGACCCCAGGAGCTCGGAGCGTGGCACAAACCCACCCCAGCGCTTTAAAAAGGTACCGGTATCCAGGGGTATACCCTGGCCAGAAGGAAACAAAGATTTTTCAAGTAAGCCAGGTCAGGATTTGGGGAATTTTTTTTGCAGGTCACACCGTTCCCATTGTAAGAGCTGGAAGCTTATTCCGGGTACACTGAAATCCCGGGAAGTTGGGTGGTGATTTCAGCGGGAGCAGAACCCGGTGGAGATTCCTTTTTTCCAAAGCATGGCCCCGCTCATGAGGATGCTGAGGTCTCCTGAGCCCCACCAACTTCCAGAGGGTGTGGAACTCTGGCCCTGCCATTCCCTCCTCCACTCAGGATTCTCTGCCGCCCTGTTCCAGCAGTGTTTATTTACTCTGGGTTGTTTCATTACCACCATTGTTATTAAAAGTAGGACTTTAAGGAGCAGCCGTTCAGATTTTCACATTCATTTGCAACGGTGCAGCTTACTCGACTGAGCATTTATGGGATGTTAGGCAAAGAGGATTTGGCACTGTGTTTTTTAACATTTAAAGAAAGCAAATCAATTACCGTATCGCCAAGAAAAGGAGCTGTTGGTAAGTGACATTTATGTAGATTTTCCGTAGCATGGAAAAGTGGCCTTTATTTTTCTAAGCGATATTTGCTGCTCAGAGTCAAATTCTTTTTCATGCAGCTTACAAAAATAAATACTCGTATTTTGCTAAGATCATAATAGCTCATTAGAAGAGGCTGAATTTGGACCTAGACTAAAACCTAACACCACAGGGCTGAGCATGCTTACTTGAACCTATAATGTTGCTAGTTCTGGCTCTCTGGGGAAGGAGAGGACGAGGGGAGAGGATTCAGCCTTCTTAATTGTGAACCTCATTAGTGACGGTTGCTAGGCAAAACACACACCTACTTTCCGCGCATATGAAAGAGATAAACAATACGTCATAGACCATAATGACTCTGGTGCTCAGGGCGACCTTTAATTATTATATTTTTGGTCTCTTATACCTTAGTTATTAATGCAGAAAAACAAATTAGGGTTGTATGTGTGTGTGTGTGTGTGTGTGTGTGCGGACAGCGGCAGATTTGTAAATCGCTTTCCATTTTTTGATGTCTAGATCGTGTTTCCTTCTGATAGCTCATTCATTCCCCTCCCTGCCCGTTGGCAAATACTATTTGAAAGGTAAAAGGACAGTGATTGTATTAGCAGCTTAGTATTGTTATCACTTTAATTAATTTTATTAGTGTAAAAAGCCATGATCCTGTCAATGTGTTAGTAGCAACTCGCAAGAGGAGTCCCATGGAAACTGGTGTGTGTGGCCCAGCACATCAGGTCACAGCAGGTTGGAGAACCTAACTCTTCCAGAACTCAAGGTGCATTGAAACTAAATGTATTAAAATGTGCATTTAAATCTTGGGCAACACCAAAGTCTTCAGGAAGCTGGACTGGATGATTCCTTCTAACGGAAAATAATTCTATTCTATTCTATTCTATTCTATTCTATTCTATTCTATTCTATTCTATTCTATTCTATTCTATTCTATTCTATTCTATTCTATTCTATTCTATTCTATTCTATTCTATTCTATTCTATTCTATTCTATTCTGTCCTGTCCTGTCCTGCCCTGTCCTAATTTTATTAAATTGAAGTTCCCTTAGAGCTGGTTTGCATCCCTACACTGGTCTATTTTACAGCTCAAACGAAGTGATATTTAAATCCAAATAACTATTTGGGGCTTTGCAGGACAATAAATACATGTGTGCACGTGTCCAGGCGCAGCTGCAACTGTGTGTGAGTGATTCAGGGGCTGATGGGCTCCAAAAAGATAGGATTTCACAATTCTGGATTTTCAGAGACACTTTCCATTCTCCTCTCATCTCAGCCTATCTTCTTTTAGCAGTTCAGGCAAGAAGTCAATCACATTGAGTCAGGCTGAAGAAAAACATTTTATGCTGTTTTTCTCATCCAAACCCCCTCCTGCCGTAATCTGCAGTAAGGCCCAGGCACAGGAAATTGACCTCACAGTAAATTCTTTACGGATTCGGTCATGTTTTTACCATCCACTTAAACTTGCATACATAACCTGAGACTGTACCTCTGGATCAAGGAATATGACAAGCCAAAATAAAATCAAGTCAAATTAAAGAGCAAGAAAAAGCTGCAAGCAAAACAAGACTGAAATAATAAAAAAAAAAAAAAAAAAAAAAAAAAGAAAAAAAAAAAAAAAGAGAAGAAATAAAATAGGAAAAGATGAAAAATTGGTTGTGACTGCAAACTGTAAGTGTTAAATAAAGAAAGAAGTCAGAAGCAAATTCAGAAGCGTCCGTGTTGTAGTTGACAAGGGCTGAGAAATACTAATAGACTTTTTTTAATGGGTGCTTTGATGGATGAGAGAAGAAACGATGTAAAAGTAAATGTAGCGGCACCTCAACATAAAGTATGGTGAAATAAAAAAAAAAATAAAAAAGGGAAATAAAAAAAAATAAAATAAAATAAAAATAAAAGCATTGCAAATAAAAAAAAAGGACATGTAAATGTGTGCCTACCATTTTCCAGATAAGAAGGGGCCGTACCTTCTGAGGGGTCAAGGCGGCGAGCCCGCCTCCCGTGTTTGGAATTGTTGTGTACAAACATGTTGTCTGAGACAGCCAGCACGTGGCCATCCACATTGACTGTTGTTGATACAACAACCTGGAAGAGAAAACAAAACCCCACATTGCAAAAAAATCCGGCAGATTTTCCCCGAATCAGGTCTAAGACAAAACAACACCCTGTTACTTTTCTGTTTCTATTTAAACCGAGTGAATGACATCTCTGAATACATCTTTGTTTACGTGGAGACCACTGGTGATTTTTAACTCACAATTGTTCCTCTTCAGAACCTGCTACACTAATTAGAGTTTAATCTCCTATTATGCTAACAAATGAATTCAATTCAGGGAAATATTCTTCTAGCCATTAGTTTCAGAAACACCCCTCTAGCCACTCATTTTAAAAGCTGCTGTTTTGATTGATCTGTTGATATATTGATTAGATAGTTTATCTAATTAAAATTTGTTCACTTGAGACTGTCTTCAAATGAAGGGTTGTGAGGATTCCAAATAAAAAAAGCTTAATAAATCAGGAACCGTCGTAACTCCCCATTTTTTCTTCAGTAAATGATCTCCAGGTCAGTTTTACAATTACATTTAATGTCTGATAATGAACTTTTTTGCATCTGAAAAGGCCGAGTTGAATATGAATAGTGAAAGTGTTTTCAATCCATGAAAAGTATCCCTTCTCAAGTTCATTTGGATGGTGATTGACCCTGGTATGTCAATGGAATTTCCTCCTTTATTTTTGAGTGAAAGGCTCCTATTCTTGTGTCCAGGTTCAGAGTCCGGCCATAGAAGAGATGATGGATAGGGCCTCCTTTGGCTTCCAGCTGCTTCTCAGTCGAAAATGGCAAAGGAACATGTGCAGAACTCACAACCTTCTGTGCAAACACCTCCACAGTGGAGCCTGGGATCCTGCAGAAGCACCAGCCAGGGAGGGAACCACGAGCAGCCCGGGGTTCCTTGGCGCTCTGTGGGTGGATCTCTGTTATCCCAGACTGACATTTACATCTTATTTAAATACTCCAGCTCTGGTTCCAGGTTCTCTAAAGGAAGTGGCCGCTGCAGCGTTTCTCTTGGGGTGAGCTGAGTCTGTAAAGTCTCTGGCTAAACCAGACCTTATCGACCCAGCTGGTGAAAGGTGGGACGAATTTTAGTGTCCACCCTCCATTTATGTGAATTTTAGTTATAACAAAGCTGATTGCAGGGTTCTCCCACCAGCTTCTAAACCCAAACCCTCAACGAACACAAATGGAAGGGGAGCAGAGAGAGCCTCCTCCACACAGAGCTGGTCCAAGGCATCAGAAGGAAATTCTTGTCTGCTTCCATGTTTTGGATCACCTCTGATCCTGTTTCTTATTCACAAGCCATAATTAGCTCTCAGCTATCACAGCACCTTTTCTGTGTATCCTGCCTCCTTGGAGACAGCCATCTGCGGTACCCTTTCGAACAGCCCGAGGGCAGTTCCCTGCCAGCCTGCTCTGCTCCCCCAGCTCTCTCCTCCCAGAAGTGGACACTTTCCCTCTTGTCAACATCCACTTCGGAGAGTGCTGAGGTTGCACGCTCAGCTCGGCCGCAGAGCTGCTGCCAGGCCACTGGGCTATCCTCTTTCACTCTTAATGAGATTCCCAGACTTCCAGAAATATTGCAGAACATGCAAGCGTGATTTCCAGCCAGGATTTCTGGGTTTGGTTCCTAGAACACGGTGTATTAAAGAGACAGAGCAAGGTGTATATGAAAATGACAACTATTTTTGTTCTGTCATGTCTATATAGGTCAGCCACCAAGGGAAAATACTGTAGTTCAGCAAAAGAAAGTCGACGTGCTACGCTTTGTTATATCGCCTGGCTCCTGCAGTGCACCTCCACAAAGGTGCTGAGGCAGGGAAACCAGGTAAAAATACTGTTCAAGATCTGACATCCTGTTAAGTCCAGTTAAACCTTCTGAGAGGCAGGCAGATTAGCTAAAGAGACCCAGGAAAGTCTTTCTAGTGCCTACTGGCTCCATTGTCGACCACAAGATCACTCGTGACTGATGCTTCATTTAGTCATCAGTGAGACAAAGAGGACATTTCCACTCATTCCAGGTTTGACCTTCTGTTCTGTTCAGATGGATCAATATCACCGATGCCACGTGAAGCTGAGATGCATGAAAAATGGAAGCTTGGCTCGATTGTTTTGAAGGAATATTTTTTTTTTTTCCCAGCTACAGATCTTTTCTGTTGGCTGGCTCGAGGGTGCTGGCTTCCCCGGTTGGTTGGCTGGGCATGAAAACAGATGTCACATGTTTTGCTATCAAGTTTAACCACAAGTAATTCTTCTCCAAACTGAGAAACTTCTGAACATCTCAATACTACTTCACTGCTGGAACCAAATATGAATGATTGAGAAATATTTTGAAGTACAAGGCAGTTATTTCCTAACGAGCCTTTCCAATGCCCCCCGATACAGAGGAAATAATTTCTCCATCCCGCCAGCTGCCTCTCTGCAGTGCTATGGTTCACCACAGGATACCTCAAAAGCTGTAAGGAGAAAGTGAAGTATTAAACATTTTCTAACACAGGTGAAACAAAAATCTGTGGGTTGGGCCCCCACTGCTGGATCTACAAGTTGGGAACCAGCGAAGTGTGGGTTGCAAACTTCCCTGTGCTCCATTCGTGTTCTTAAAGTAAGATCAAACTACTCAGTCCTCGTAAAACTTCTGCAGCTCTGGGCAAACTACAACACAAGGAGGTAGCAGGAAGGAAAATTAGGGAAATAATTCCTAAGGCAGGATCCACTTGCTCCAACCTTGATCCATCACAGCCTGCTGCAGAACTCCAGAACCAGCACTTAAATTAATGGGGGAAAGGTAAAATACTGACAGCAATTTTTTTAAGCACTGGAACACTAAGTGGAAGCATTGACTGTGTTCTTCTGGAAGTACAAGATGAAGATGGGATCAAGTCTTTATAACATCATTTATGCATTTAGAGGGATCTGTACCTGGAATCTTCGCATGTCTCGTGGGTTGCCTGCATTCTTCAAACAGTTCTGATTGCACTTGAGGAAAAACTTTAGAAAGAATCTATAAAAATACAAAATTGAAATCTATTAGATTCATCAAAATGTAAATCCAATTTTTCAAAAGTTTAATAAAATTTAATCATAAATAGTTACACCCAAAAGAATACTGGTAGTGAAATATTACTTTTCTATTTGTTAATGAACTTATTTTAAAGCATAAGATCTCTGTCATAAACAGAACATTATTGCCAAGGAAAGGCAAATTTATATTTTTAATTTTTCAACAACTACAAATGTATTGACTCCAGGCCATATCCTTAGCTCGGTGTGGGAAAGTTGATTTCAATGACTCATTGACTTCAAAGGCAATGACTTCCACCAGATGAGAGTTTGTCTCTATTTTTTTAATACTTTTCTTTTTTTTTTTCACAACTTATATTAGCAGTAATGACCTCTACGTTGAAAAATTCCAAAGGTAATGATCAATCTTCTGAAAAACACTTGGCTTTGCCTCCGGTTTGGAAACTCTGGCTATTCAAAGGGACTCGATCCAACTCCTGCTGACTCCAGGGAGATCCAGGCAGGATCTGCCCACCGGCAAGGCCCCGGCTCCCTCATTGTTTTTGAAAGGGAAGGAACATGGCAAATTAGGCCCTGTCTTACGACCTCTTCAACCTCTGCCAGCCTTCAGCTGTGAGGAGTCGCTCTGCCCAGGGATCGAAATCCAGCTTATTTCTGCCGAGCTGCAACCAGCAATTATTTAGGACTAACCCTTATCATCCAGGCATCTCCCCATAAACCGTTCTTGCAGCAACGCTGCCTCAGGGGAGCACAGCGAGCACTTAGAGGCAAGGGGAAAGCTCGGGAAGATGGAAACTCCTTCCTGCATGGCAGGAACGAGCTGATGTGGGGAGAGCCTCCACCCTGCAGGTGAAGCAAACCGCGGGATCCTCGGGAGCACATCCGCAGCCTGACGTCATCTCTTTTATTTATGCACTCCTGTTCTCATCTTTCATAATAAAACTACGCTCTAATTAGGTTTTCTGGCTGATGACTGGCCACTAATGACGAGCAAAGCTCAGGATTTTCTCCTCACTCAGAGTTCCTCCAGTCCAGCAGCTCGTGCTGCCCAGCTTTGTCCATGCTGGACAGCGAGGTCAGCCAGAGCTTCCACATTCAGAATATGAACAACTTGGATTGATTCACTCATGTCAGTCTTTGACAGTGGCTGGGACTACTCTGGCTGCACACACCTCACAGGAGTTCCCATGTGCCAAGAGCATTCCTGGCAGGAGGCAGGACAGGAACCTCTTTCCTCATCTTTTCTCCTTTAGCACCAGCAAGGCCCGGCCATGGCCAGCAGGAAGAGCAACAGTGGCTGCACCACAGCTCACTCACTGCTGAGAAGCTTTGAGGGTCATACAGGAGCCTTATCCCCACATCAAAACTGATGCTTTTAACCCCAGCTCTTCCCCATCAAACCTTGAGCAGCACCCTGATGTTACCCCAGGACACGAATGGTGAAGGAGCAATCTCTCACACCAGACAGGCAAGCAGGGAAACAACCAGGTTTACTGAAACTGCATAAATAAATCGATGCTGGCAGTTCAGCTGAATGCACATTTCTTTAAAACTTCCTATCCCAAAACTTGTAAAGGGGTTTCAGGTGTCGAGCTGAAAAAGATCTGGATTTCTGTGGGGGATGACACAATCTCCTAGCTCGGATGCTCAGGTTTCCTGGATGCTGTTGCAGGGATATCATCAGCAACTCCATGAAACTGCCTCTGCATTAGCCACAAGTCCCCCTTAATTTTATCTGCCATGTTTTGGAGGGTTCTGATTAGTTTTTAATTTTTTTGTTATTATTTGAGATACTTTTTCTCTCCAGATCAATTGATTATAGGCCAGGCTCCCTGCCCATTGCAGGGGGGTTGGAGCTGGATGATCTTTGAGGTCCCTTCCAAACCAAACCATTTCACAATTCTATTATTCTAAAGGTAACACCTTTTCTGCCAGACCTCTGTTTGGTTTTGCACAGCTTCCACCACTCAGACTGTGACTCTGTGCAAGGTCCAGCTGATGCCCAGCTCCACACAGAACCACCCAGTGCTGGGGAGCCCGGAGCTGGGACCAGCCTCCAGAATTACAGCTCCTTAGTGCCACATCCAGGCTGAAGAGCAGTATCTTATCTTCTTTTTTTTTTTTTTTTTTTTTTTTTTTTTTTTTTTTTTTTTTTTTTCTGATCTCAAATGGGTGTTGTGAGGCTTATTGAGCTAATGTTTGTAAATTGCTCGGAAATTCTCCAATGAATTGTGCACGAGGAATGCTAAGTGTTGCTCCTCGTGGATTGTTTTTAGCGTGAAGCATTCATGATGAATTGTTTCTATACAGAGAGCTCACATCCTGTCAAAGAAAAAGGGCCATTAAGCACCCTTTCACTAAACATCAACTGGAACCGGTATTTGTTCAATTGTTTGGTGAAAAGGACCCACTCTTGGTGAAATTAGACATCATCAAGTTTATCAGGATGGCTCTGAGCAGCGGGCTAAATATCGATGCCAGGCTGGAGTGAACACAAGCAGCGCTTGCATTTCAGCTCCACTGCATTCCTTGAGGCTGAGATATTTTATTTCCCTCTTTACTCTGCGCTTTCAGACTTGATGGAGCACAGGTGGCATCAGCACAGGCTTTTCAGAGGAAGACACCCGAAGTTAAAAACCACATTCCCAGGCAGGAGGAGCTGATTGACTCGGTGGTTGCTCTCTGCTGACCACCAAGGGCATCCCTCCCACCCCAGGCACGAGGTGTCCGTGGCAGAGCGAGAAGCAAGGACCTGCAGCAGAGCTCTGCTTGGTCTCATCTCAAACTTTGAGACAAGAATGAGAATCCAAGCCTTTCTAGGTTTGGCTCTCCCTGCTACATTTTGTATCATAAGCAGAAATTTCAGCTTTTTTTTTAATAAATACAGCCTTGCAAAACAACCTTCCCGGACAAGCTAAGCTGCTCCTAAGATACTGATAGGGAGAAAAATGCAGTCTCTGCCATGTCCCCTTGCTCTGATTTTTTTCCCACTGCTAGAACGGGGCCTGCTTCCCTCTTAATTAAAATGTATTACCTTCCCACAAGACTCCACTATTTTAAGCTAAAATTTACATCTTTTATTAACTCACCTCACCTATACACTTAGCTCTGATGCCTCTCGCCGCCCATCTGCCATCCACATACAGTGAGTCACTTGATATTCCACCCACCAATTTTTCCTAACAACCACTGTGCAATTAAACTCAACACGTTCTGTTGCGAGGTAAATTAGGCACACCTGCGGCCAGCCTGCATTTGAACCGCATCAGAAAAGGACCTAACAAGGTGAGAGCAGTACCACAAAGTTATAGGCCTGTCAAGCAATTAGGTTTTCACTTCTGGGACATCCGCACAGTGCAATTATGCTACACATTACAACCTGGCTAATCTTCTGAACAAATGTCATGTCTCGGAGAAGCGAGGAAAAGCAGTTCATCTGCAAATGTGGCTGCTCTTAAGCCTCCACCTTATGCACATAACAACCTACAGGAGACTTTTTTTTTTTTTGTGTGTGTGTGTGTGTGAAATGAAAGATGGTTTTTTTCCATAGAAGATTTTTTAAACCCTGCAAGTGCCTTTTCATCCTGTTCACCTCTTCTTAACCTCTGTGAGAGGAGGTGTTGTAGCAAATAGACCAGAAAGACTTTTGTACTTAAATTTCAACACTAAGCAAGAAAAGCCTTGGTGCTGCAGGCACGAGCAGTGGCTTCAGTTTGGTCCAATTCAAATACTGCCTGGCCAAAGGAATTTTTGTGGCAGAAAACCACCCATTACACCCCAGAAACACCATTTAATAAAATGTATTTCCACCAGACCACAAACCGAAGCGTCATTCGTGCAAATAAACCTCAGCAGGAAGCAAATGCTTCGTTCTTTTTATTTCAGATATGGAACCTGAGTGTCCTGGTGATGACACCCTGAACCAAACTCTGCACTGGTGAGAGGTGAGGTCGTAAGGAAGTCAGTGGAACCCTGCAGTGACAGGCAGCTCCCACCCCTTTATCCAGTGAGATCTTCCCAACATCCAACTCAAACCAGGCAGAGGAGACAAAACCTTGCCAGCCCTGCAGACAGCATTTTGTTTTACTCCAATAATTCTCTTTCATTTTTATCTGTGCTTCAGGTACACAGTTTTGTTGTTCAATTAAGCCTGCAGACGAGATCTTGCTGTACTACAAAATACAGAATTGTTAAGATATGA
>CM063287.1:34302358-34309858 GCA_032173965.1 Sitta carolinensis
GTGGCTCCAACCATCCACGCTCCTGTGGACGTGGGGCTGCCCATCCAGCTCCCTGTGGCAGCAGCTCCAGGGGCTGGGGGTTGCCCATGGGGCTGGGGGTTGCCTGTGGGGCTGGGGGTTGCCCATGGGGCTGGGGGTTGCCCTCTGACCACATCCCTGCGTTTCTCCACACTCAGCATACCTTAGCCAAGCTCTGTGCCCCGTGCTGCAGAGAGGTCTGATCCTCCACCATCATTACCCATGGAATTTTTGCCTCTGATATCCCATCACGTGGGATCTAAACCCAAGAGCCAATTATTCAAATTTTACACGGATGCAATGAACACTTGACAACATAAATAGAAGTAACTCCACTGGTATCGACGGATCTGCACGTGCTTTTGCAAAAGGTCATTTTGGACCTTAATATTTTATAAGTTTTTACTTTGATGTCATAATTTTGTCGGGTTATTTAAGTATTTTATTGCAGCACTGGTGAAAAATGCCTCGCGAGTCTTCTGCGAAAAGAATTTATTTCCCCTTCGTCTCGGGGAGAACGAAGGTGCGTTTACAGATAACGTGAAACCTGTGTTCTAATAAGAGATACATCTTCAATTATTCATTATTACACTTATTGGTGTCTTACACTGCACTTAACAGCAAGGCAGATCTCTGTTCTCAGCTGGAGCTCGGCAGCAGCCGTGGGTAAAACCGGAGTGGAGCCAGCACCAGCAAATTCCTGGTGCCATTTTGGCACAACCATTTGGCATTATCCTGTTGCTTTGCCACATCTACGAGCAACAGCAACCTGCCCATGTGTCCTGAAAAAGCAGCAAGGCTGTCTTCAAAAGCTGTGATTTTCCCTTCATGGTGCATATGGTGTTTTCTTGGTTTCAATGATATGGTTTAATTTGAGGCCCCGGGGCTTGGGCAGGGCAAATTAAAGAGCAGACGAAGCGTAAGCTGTAAAAAAAGGGTCTCGTTCCTGTCACTTGCCCTCATAAATACAAGTTGGTTTTGCCTTAGATCTGGTAGTTACAGTATGGACTAAAAATCAAAAGCGAGTAAAGATCTTCTCCACGTGCATATCTGATTTTAATTTTTAATTGTTATTTGTAAAAAACATGTATAGAACACCTCATGGTAGTGATGCATAAAATCATAGAATGGCTTGGGCTGGAAGGGGGCTTTGAAGATCATCTGGTCCCAACCCCCAAAGAGCTTTGTAAGCATTTCAGGACCATCCTATTCCTCCATAAAATGCAGCAGGGTCTGAGCAGCCCAGAGTGAAGTGGTGCCCACAGATCCATTTGTTCCAGAGGGAGTCTTCAAACAAACATCACAGAGCCAGGGTTCATCATTCACCCCACTGGAACAACCCCAGCAGTTTGTTCTCCTGCAGGAAATCCAGTCAGGGGAAAGCTTCATCTGGGATATCTCAGCCAAGTTCCTGAGATCTGGAAGATTCCTGAGATCCTCAGGAGCGCGGTGGCCGCCAGCTTCAGGTGTTCACCTTGACGCTGGCCTGGGTGTTTCTCAGCTTGGAGATTCTGTCTCTCCTCGAGGAACTTCTCCAGGATCCAAGGTGCAACCTCCCAGCCACGCTGAGTTGTGTCCTCCAGCTGGGAGCATCACGCCCCTGGTGCGGCGCTGCCACTGGGACCCCGTGGAGAGGACAACGGTGGAGGAAGCAGCTGAGCTCGACTTCCATGAGGAAAACGGGAGAGCCGTGCACGTACTGAGGAGGAACATCTGGGCTACTGTCAGCATCTTACAGGCATTTACTTAATTGCAATCTTGAATGAAATTGTCCGTCATAAAAGATGCCTCGAGAATTTCGATTTCGGCCGTCTATCGGCAGCGTCTGCTCCTATCGTTTGTCTTAATTTTATTTCACTACCACTAACTGTAGGCACTACCTCAGAAATATTTTGAATTTAGTTTTAATTGTACGGCTTTCAACTCACGCAACATTTCTCTTTGTGTTGAAAGCATCACGGTGATTTATCCTCATTATTGTGTAAATAGGTTTCGGCAGTTCTCAGTAAATAAAACAAAGAGTGACAGGAGGAGAAGGGGGAATTTGCTTTCCTACCAATTAGAGTAGCCTTAGGCAGTACTTTTAAGAGGAGATAAATCCTGCAAATCACTAAAATGATCCTGTCACATGCACCAAATATTAAAATCACACAGCGGCGCACTTCATACAGTTTGCTTTGGTTTAATGAGTTGGGGTGGGCTTCGTCATGAGGTTTGCATCTCGCAGTTGGGGACTCTTGATTGACAGTGAAGATCATGCCCAACTGCAGCTTCCTAACCAGTAGGGCCAGATGGAAAATCACAATTCATGTTTAATATGCAGTTTTTCAGCTAACGAAAATTCCCAAATTGTCTCCTCACCTCCTACCTGAAATTTTTTTTCCCATAATAAATGCAAAATATGCTTCATATTAGCCAAGAGTGGTTTTTTCCCCCTTCCAGCAAGTTATTAAAAAAATCCTGTATAAATGATCCCTATTAAGTGAACAACCTGTTAACTTCTTCAATTATGTAAGTTATTAAAAGATAAGTTTGTGAAACATCTGTTGTCACACTCAGACACTTTTCAAAGTGAGTAAGTGGCCTGTCAGGGCAAACAGAGAATCACAGAAGACGAAGACTGTTTAAAAGTATACTAAAGAACTGAACAAGTGCTTTGTTCTATGAAATTTGTGTTCCTGTGCCATGGTGGGGAGGTGCTTTATGGCAGAAAACACAACCTGGTAACGTCTGCAAGGGCGTTTTCAGCCACTGGAACAGCACATGATGATATAGCATAATATATGTAATAAACAGATGGCTGATATTGAGCTTTTAATGATAAACAAGACAGAGCAGACGTATTGCACAGTGCCATAGTGGCTCTCCTAACTCACAGCCTTGCTGTTAGAGCTCAGAGTGCCCTATTTTCAATTATTATCTCCCCCTCCACCCTTCTCCTGCAGTCAAGTTTTACACTCTGACATTTATACTTAGTGTATTGAGCAATGATTGTTACCTTGTTCCAGCATTTTTTTTTTTTTTTTTTTTGGTGCAGTGCTTTATGAGAGTGGAACTAAATGTATGACAGGAACCCCAGTAACCTGAGACCCTGGGTCAGTAATGTATTAAAACAAAACAAGACACACATGGCTTTGGCACAGCAAGAAATCATGCAGGAATGGGGGCTGAGACAGGCTGAGATAAAGAAGGCCCTACCTAACAGCTGCAATTATAGCCTTCGTTATATGAGTCAATCCATTACTGCATATAGGCTTGACAAATTACCATAAATGCCACGCCACAACAACAGCCAAGTAATTTAGCCTCATCCTGGACACTTTGAAAGTTGGTACATCTGAATATTGCAGCCAGGCCTAATTAATTAATCAGTCTTGGTGGTGGTGTAATGATCATAATTTTGTTGTTTTTTTTTTAATTTAAAAACTCCCTCCGACTAAACAACTGGCGAATTATGATTATAGTGGTTGGAGGATAAAATCATTGATCTGTGCTCTCATTCGAAATGGAATTGCACATCAATTTGTAAACGTCCCAAAATAAATACAAGTTTTTCATTGCTCCTTCCAATAACGTATATCTGCAAATTAAAGACTTTACATTAAAGAAATTCTCGCTGTCGACTGCCCACGAGGTAACAAATGCCTGCAGAAGCTCCACAGGGTATTGATTTATAAGTATTAAATGATATGATCCTATTTTATCACTTTCTCATATGTAGAAGAGCTGTCCTGCTCCGTGTCCAGGATGGAGAATGATGATTAACATTACCTCACACATTTATATTCCCTGAAAAATATGGAGCGCAGTGACTTCCACGGGGCACATCTCCCTAACCTTGCAATTTATTAAGTCAATGTCTTACCAGCCTCCTCACAGACACTTTGCCCATCACATTTAAGCTTTTCAGAATTAACAGTGCTGCCCTTCCAGGAGGTGAAGCCAGCTCTGAGTCGCTGGGTTCAGCCAGGGTGGAGCTGAGAGAGACTGAAAACAGGGACCCTGCTGGGCTGGGGGTCCCTCTGAGCACCCCCTGGGGTTTGGGAGTGACCCCCACCTGGGCAGGTCTGCACCCCTCCACACACGACCTTCTGCACCCCAGCTGAAGGCCCTTAAAGCCTTTCCTGGGCTCTGCTTTGTGTTCTCCCAGGTTTTCCTCTGCCCCCCTCCCAGTGCCCTGCACAAGCAGAAGTGTTTCGTGGCACGGGCCAGCCCACAGCAGGCTCCAGGTGAGCGCCCTGCACTCCCACAATTAAAGCTCCAGGTGGCTCTTGCACATGGAGCCAGGCAGGGGAGGTTTCTGCCACGCTGGAAAACTGGCTGTGACGCGTCCAGGATGGCACAGAAAATATGTGACAGGAATAGACAGAGGAATTCTGTTTGAGACTAATCAGCAGGACCCGAGTGGAGGGCTGACTCCTTCCTTCCTCCTCCCTCAGACACTAAAATATTCCCTAACTTCAGCAGGAAATGAACAGAGAGAGGTGCAGGCAAGTCTTCTTCGCTAAACAATCCCAATTAACACCTGAAAATACCCGTGGTGGGCATCAGCTGTAGAAAGGCTCCTGGACACCTGGAATCACCACCCAGATAAAGAATTATCAGCTCTCGTGTCCGTAAAGGGGATAAAATTCAGGTTACAACAGACAACTTTAAGGCTGAAAAAGTCTCCGTTTGACTTCCCACCTCGTGTTCCTTAACATGTTTCACAGCCACACGGATTATTCTGAGCTGGAAGGGACGCACAGGATCACGGAGTCCGGCTCTGAAGGGAATGTGAGGTTGAGCTCACAGCCTCTCCAGGTCTTTCCCTGCTCTCAGCATGGGAAGGTGGAGATGCCCTGGCTGCGAGCACCCAGGCTCCTCTCGGGGAGCTCGAGGGGAGCTGGGATCCCCGCCCGGAGCTCCGGGGATGCCCGGCCCGGCTGTTCCCGGAGGATGAGGCTGCATCCCTGTGAGCTGCGAGCTCCGAGCCAGGGAACTTTGGTGCCGCCGGGCTCTGAGCTCAGCACTTCTCACATGACAACTTAGTCTAATTGAGTGGGACAAATTATCTTACAATGGACTCTGAGCAACAGCAGCAGGACTAAATCTATACTCCAGCTAACTCTGAACACATAATTTAGCCATAAGAGACTCGCAGCGTCAGGGCTTTCCACAACTATCTGCTAAAAGCCAAAGAAAATTAAATATCAAGAAATTGTGATTTCGGTTGCAGCAAGCAGCACGGTGTGTCCCTGATACGTGAGCTCTGAGTTAGAAAACCAGTTTTGATCCTTCTCTGGCTTCTCCCTCTCCTTGCCCGTGACTCCTTGCTCCATGATCCCTGCTGGTGGTGGGAGAGCAGGGCAGGAGGGAGATTGCCTGGCTCCCAGCAGGACAGCTCTGAAGAGCAGGCACTGCCCTGCCCTCCAGCCCCGTACCTGGGACTCAGCCACCAGGAAAAAAAAATACAAAAAAAAATCCCGTTCTAGCATTTAAATTCATTGTTGGCTTTTCTCCCACCGTGAATTACCCGGAGTATAAAACATCCGCTTTTTTTTTTTGTTATTTGATGTTAATCCTGTTGGTAGAGCTCCAGTTCCAGAGGATATTTAGCCTGACTGATTTAGTCCTCTCCACCTTTGACTATCCCTATCCTTTGTAAGAACAGAGTCTTTTTGATGTTGAAGTTGAGAAATTTAAATGAAGGCCTTGAAAACACAAGTACTGACTTTGCTGACTCATAATCTTTAATAAAATGAGGTGCTGGGTCCTGATAAAAGGAGATACTGGGGACTGCTGGACAGTTATCCTTTGCCACCCGGTATGGGACTTTACTGTGGGTTTTTTGGGATTTTGGGGCTGTTTTTGTAAATTTCTAGGCAACATATGTGACACTGATTTGTGAGAACTATTTAGAAGGAGCCAACTCGGAGCACATGAAAGAAATTGGTGTTAGTCCATCCATCCACAGAGCTACCTGGAGTTCTTGTGTGTCCAGCTCCTTATTACCCTGAGCACAGACATTACAGCAGGTCAAACAAATGAGAAAATAATTAAATTATTGTTGTGTGTGCTGCTCACACCATCGTTGGAAGTCATTAATGAAAACCAGAGTGTGTCCAGTGGCTCAAAGCAGAGGAGCTCTGCTTCCAGAGGAGCTGCTCACTGTAACATTGGCATCGATTGTTTATTTGCATTTATTGAAATGCATTGAAAACACATTATTTTACAGCACCAACACAAATCATGTTGTCTCAGAGTACAGCACTGACCACCACAGAAATCCTCTCACTGAGGTTGGCTGGCCAAGGTGAGCTCACACCCACCTAGCTCATTTTATCCCTGTTTTTGGAATGGGATGTCCCTGTCTCATTTCAGAATGAATGCTAACCCAGGGCAGGAATCGATGTGAAAGCCCAGAGCCAGAGCTGTGTGTTTGCTGAGAGAATTCCTGGAGGAGGGCTTGGGACAGTGGGACAGGGGAGGTGGAACTCCTGCAGAGCTGGATGGAGATTTTACCCATTTTCCACTCTTCCCTCACTGCCTGCTTCTTCCCTTCCTGGAGAAGGTTCCAGTGATGTTTTGTTGTTTTTTTTTATTTTTGATGACTGGCCTACTTTCTCAGGAGGGCTGGGCTGCAGGGACAGCTCTGCCTGCTCCTCCCCAGCCCTGCTTCATCCACCTCCTCATCCTCCCTGCCCCTCGGCAGCTCCAAAGGAGCTGTCCCTGCCTCACCTGGGCTGTGAACGAGCTGCGAGGCAAAGCAGAGCCCCAACTGCTGCTCCCGGGCTTTGTCGGGCCCTCTCTTTATTAATTTAACACCTCTGCGCTCAGCTGCGGCGCGGAATTCAGGATTGATTCCTACACTGATTTCCACAATATGATTTACATAGGAGCTGAGTGTAAATTTAAAATAATTTGGACTGAATGATCCTTACTAGAATGGATGGCCTCAAGAAAAGGATGGAAAATAAAAGCAGCTTTAGTCAGAATCTAAGCAATTTGCTGCCAAATACAAGCAGCATTTCCCCAGATTATAATTTACACTGTATTAACTGTCAAGAGTACTTTTGAGAAATATAGATAACAATTCAGATGCAATCGATAGGGAGTGACAGTTGATTTTAAAGCTTAATGCAAGACAAGAAAGAAATGACTGGGGTATCAGCTCTGGAAGAATAAATTTGTTTTGTATTTGATTTTTGTGTTAAATTTATTACTGCCAAGAACAGCTCTCTTTCAATAATATTAAGAACAAGATTGTGAAATTGCAACATGTTTGTCTCCCACAGTTTTCACAGCATATCCAATATAAAATGATGCCCCTTCTCAGTACTATAAATAGATCAAATTAAACTGCTATATATATTCCTTTTCTGGCTCCACTGGTTAAGTAAAGTGCAAAAAACCTCTGCACCCCCCCTAACTTTCCATAATTATCATTTGGGTGCACAATAATTCACGGGATTTATCAGAGAGCTGGGAAGCCCCATCACC
>CM063287.1:34312358-34314858 GCA_032173965.1 Sitta carolinensis
TCCTCCATCCCTCTTTCCTTCCACCCCGCTTCCCTTCTTCCATCCCTCCTCCCTTCTTCCACCCTGCTTCCCTTCTTCCACCTCGCTTCCCCTCCATCCCTCTTTCCTTCCACCCCGCTTCCCTTCCTCCATCCTGCTTCCCTTCCTCCATCCCTCTTTCCTTCCACCCTGCTTCCCTTCTTCCATCCCACTTCCCTTCTTCCATCCTGCTTCCCTTCTTCCATCCTGCTTCCCCTCCATCCCTCTTCCCTTCCACTCCCCTTCCCTTCCATCCCTCTTCCCTTCCATCCCGGCTTCCCCTCCATTCCTCTTCCCCTCCATCCTGCTTCCCTTCCATTCCCCTTCCCTTCCATTCCCCTTCCCCTCCATCCCGCCTCCCTTCTTCCACTCCGCCTAACGATCCCATCAGTCCCCGCCTAACCCAGGAACTTCTTTCACCGTCTAAAAATAGCAGCAAAGGTTTAAACATGAGCAACTCTGCAGCAGAAAGGGAAAAGCAATAAAAAATGCTTAAATACCTACGTTTAATAAAGTGAAATTAAATCACTGTTTTTTCAGCTGCCACTTACAACAGTTGCTTAGACAATAGTAATGAAAATACCACCTTGGGCCTCGATTCTCATTTTTGGAGCACATTTGTTCCAAGAAATAGGCCGGACTGTATATTTTAACTCAAGAGTGGCAAAGGTGGCTTGGAGCTGGCCCCATTCCTGCCTGCATTGTCCCAAGCAGCAGCAAAAGGACATTTTCCCAATTTTTTCGTGCTGTTCTCTGAGGGGGAAAATCCTGGGTGGACAGACAAGCAGATGGACAGCTGGCCTGATGAGCACTGCCCTGCTGCATAGCAAACTCCCAGCAGTTTGCCCCTGCAGTTCATTTTTCAAACCCCATTAGTGTGCATCCACACTATTGACCAACCAACACTGCTTTGTCCAACAGAGGGGTGAGTTCCTGCTCTCCACACTCCAGGAACTCCCCAGCTCTGAGCATCCATGCCCAGGATCACCTCCTTGCCATGCCCAAGAGCACCTCCCTGTGCCCTGGAGGGACAATTCCCTCTTCTCGAGTTCATCTCCTCAAGCCCAGGGCCTTGTCCCCATACCCGGGGCCACCTCTATGTACTCCTGATCACTTTTCTGGGTCCAGGGCCACCTTCCCATGCCCAACACCACATTTCTGAGCCCATGGCCACCTCCCAGTGCCCAGATTCACCTCTCCAAGCCCAGGACCAGCTCCTTGTTCCCAGGACAACCTCTGTGCACCCAGAATCACTTGACTGTACCCAAAACCACCTCCTTGTGCCCAAAACCACCTCCCTGTGCCCAGAATCAGCTCCTTGTGCCCAAAACCACCTCCATGTAGCCAAAATCACCTCCTTGTGCCCAAAACCACCTCCCTGTGCCCAGAATCAGCTCCTTGAGCCCAGGATCACCTCCCTGTGCCCAGAATCACCTCTCTGTGCCCAGAATCACCTCCTTGTACCCCCAAAACATTTTCTTGTGCCCAGAATCACCTCCTTGTGCCCAAAACCACCTCCCTGTGCCCAGAATCAGCTCCTTGAGCCCAGGATCACCTCCCTGTGCCCAGAATCACCTCTCTGTGCCCAGAATCACCTCCTTGTGCTCAGAATCACCTCCTTGTGCCCAAAACCACCCAAACCACCTCCTTGTGCCCCAAACCACTTCCCCATGCCCAGAACCACGTCCCCGTGCAGACACCTGGGGCAGGGAGGGCTCAGTCTGCGCTAGCACCGGCTGCCCCAGCCTGACGAGCCCTGCCAGCCTCATTAACTCCCGTTAATGACCAAAGCAGCCCCGCGCCTCTGCCTCCCCTTGCCCCGGCTCCCTGCCCGCGCTGACGAACACGTGCAAAGCAGAAGGATGTGCCCCAGCTTCTCCGAGGGGTTTCTGGCTGCTGCCTGGGAAGCAGAGGAGCTCCCAGCCGGCTCCTGAGGGTGGGAGCAGGAGCCCTTCCCGGCGAGGCGGAGCAGCGCAGGCTGGAGCGACTTTTATTGCTATTGTTTGTCTACAAATCTCCCCGTGCCAAAGCCCGGCGTTGTCCGAGGCGAGCTGTTTGCTATTAATGACTCATGAGTACAATAATGCTGCCAGCCCCCTACGAGGTGTTTTGTCAACGTACTTAAATTTCTAAAGTCTCAAACTGTTGCTATTTGTTTCCCTCCATCCCCAGCACTTTGCACAAATGTCTGTGGAGTACCCGGGCTCCAAAACCCTTCACTCTCAGCGCTGACCTTTGTGCTCTGGAAACAATTACTCCTGGAAAGCCTGTCAATATCATTATTTTTACAAGAAATCAATACGCTTCACAAAGTTAATGGGGGATTCAGGCAGCAAGCGTTTACCTTCTTACTGTCAGTGGTGCAGCGGGCTGTGCTCTGGCACAGATGACAGATTCGCCCAGACACCGAGCAGACAGTAAGCAATGGATGTAAAGGAAAAATAGGCTGCAAGCAGGCGTGGAAAACGTCAGCTTCTGCAGG
>CM063287.1:34317358-34334858 GCA_032173965.1 Sitta carolinensis
GTGCATTGGAAAATTTGTGTTAGCCAAGATATTTCTCTTACAGGCCAGGCTGGACAGGGCTTGGAGCAATCTGGGGTGGTGGAAGGTGTGGGGTTGGGGCTGGAGGGTTTTTAAGGTTCCTTCCAGCCCAAACCATTCCAGGATTCTGTGAACAGCTCCAGAAATGCCAATTCCTTGGTTACTTGATGCCACCATATTTACAGACCCCACTGTGCCTCCAAAACCCCTAAGAGCAGTAATCAAAGTAGAATCTAATGTGAGACAGCACAAGAGGGAGCAAATATGAGGATCTGGTTAGAAAGATTTGACCCAAGGGATCAGGGGACACCTGGAGGACAGGGATGCTCCACAGCATTAACATCAAGGGAGATGTTTGCTGAGACAGCCAAGAGGGCACAGCCAGGAAAAGGTTTTAATGCAGAATATTTCACTGCAGAAAGGTGTTGCTGGGTTCACACTGATGGAGGCAATAAATCTGCCCCCCCAAAAAAAAAATTTGTAGTGAAAGTGAAGAGTTTTGAGGAATTCTGAGATGAAGTGGGAGGGTGGGTGGGCACATCCTGGAGTTGTGTTTGGTCAGGGGGGTCAAAGATGGGCAGGACCTCCCCAGGCAGGGCTCAAAGAACAGAATGTGCCCAAATGTCAGCCCTGCTCCAGCCCCAGTGGAAAATGCTCCTCCCTCCACCTGAAACCTCCTGACACAGCTGCAGAATTCGTGGAAATACCTGAACTGTAAGGACAAAGGTTCAGATGAAAAAAAAAAAAAATTAATTCAGCTGATGTCTTCTGCCTGAGCATTGGCACGAGCATTTCCTGGTGGCCCAGGGCAGCTCCTTGGTGGCCCTGCTGATGAGAAATGATGCTGTGGGGAATTCCCCACCGTGTCAGAGACAGACCTTGGTGTCCTCTCCTTGTTCAGTCCCTGCAGTGGCACCAGGCCAGCCTGGCACTGCTGCAGCTCTGCAGATGCAAGGTAATCTTTTACCAAAACCCTCCCAAGCCCAGAGTGCTCCACATCTGCAATTATTGCTTTTCTAAATTTGAGATGAAAACACAAACCAGTGCCTATGTGCGGCCCAGAAATTCCCCAACTTCTTGGATTTGTTTGTCTGCCACTAATTCTTATTTTCCCTGTGCTGTAGTTCATCTGATCTGGGTTCTGCTGTTCTGGAGGAGAGGTTTGATGAAGCACTGGGGTTCTGCACATCCCTCTCTTCCCTTCAGGAGCACTCTTGAACATCTCTGGTAACTTCAGGCCAGGGTAAAACATTTTGAGTCATGTGCTTGCAGTTTATACCATCAACGTGCAGGTTTTTTATTCCTTTACCTTTCTGTCAGATTTCCATTGAGATTTATGCTACTGAAAAATATTGCTGCTTTCAAGCTCTGTATTCAGCTACTCACACACTCATTTATAAATATAATGCTAATTATCATGGAGGTTTTTTTCCTTAAATCAGGGAATGTCTTCTCATTGCATATTTTCACCTTTTCCTTTCTTATCTCCCCTTTCTCCCCAAAAGAGAGGAGAAAAAAGCTTCTCCACTCGTGATGGGAACAGGACCAAGATCCCTGGAAGAGATATTTCATGAAAAAAATCTCTTTTATCCATTCTGAATCCTGGGCTGAGGAAAAGCACCCATCCAGCTCACCCAAACCACCCTGAGAACAAGGAAATAGCTGAGCAAGCCTGCTCTGCCCAGCCAAGCCACAGGGCTCTAGGTGAAGACAGGTCTGGTTTTGGAGACTTCTGAAGAAATGTCACCAAAATTGGCTTTGGAGGGAGGGAAAAAAAAAAGGTAATTGAAGTCTGAAATGGAGCATTTTTTTTTTCCTCTCCGCCTTATGAAAGATAGTAAAACTAGTGTAAAATCAGTGTAACTTAATTGACTTTCCAATGCTAATTTATGCTAATGGAGGTTCTGGTCCATAGTTTTCACCTGGGAACTCAGTAGCAATGAGTGATGGCTCCAATTAGTCATTATAATTGTGAGTTGCTAAAGCTAATATTAGTGGAACTGCCTGACATTCCGGGTTTCTCCCCAAACTTTTCCAATAATAAGCCCTGTTCCAGCTAGCTGGACCAGGATCCAAATGGGTCTCAGGTGGGGGTTTGGGTCATGGCTGAGCAGATGCAGAAGGGTTCCTGCACCCCAAGCCTCTGGTGGGTGCCCACAGGTCCCACAGCTGGAATATTGGATGGTTATATTTGACAGGCAGCTTTAATAGCCAATATTTATCCAAAAGCTAGGTGTTTCACCTGAGGAGATCCATGCTGGACAACAAATCCGAGTTCTTTAATCTGTACCTGCCAAGAGCTTTGGCTGTGACCTTTTGGGTTGGGCACGAGGAGCAGTTTTGTCTGTCAGACACAGTCAGACCTCTCAGGATTTTCCAGGAAGGCCCCTGACCTCTCTGGGGGAATTGCAGTGCCTCTGATTGCCAGGAACAGCTCCAAATTTGTGTTTGGACAAGGCTCTCAGGCACAGGGTGGGATTGTTGGGGTGTCCTGTGCAGCTGGACTTTCTGATCCTGATGGGTCCCTCCCAACACAGCACAACTCCACGACTCTTAACACATTAAATTAATTCAAATACTTCTATTCAGATGGTCACAAATACATTATCTTTATGGTATTTTCCCTCTCTTGCTAAGCTGGATGCAGAATTTCCCATCACCCAGAAAATCACGTCCTGTGGAGGGAAAGTTTAACCATGAAAAGTTTCAACCCCCAAGCACCCAAACTTCTCCACGGGGCCGGGTTTAGAGAGGAGGAAATTCAGCAGATGGGCGAGGAACAGGTGGGAATGTTGGCACTTAACCCGGGGCAGGATTTCTGGGATGGATCAATGGCTCTCGGTATCCCCGGGACTCCGCAGAGGAGCTGATAATGGTTTGATGACAGCCCTGAGAGACGATTTGCAACTTTAGCTTCTCCAGCTCCCTCTCCATGCAGAGGGGTGGGATCCCTCTGGTTCAGGCTGGGGGAATTGCTGGGGAGATCCTGATTTTCACACCAGCCTTCAGAAGCGACCCCAAATAATCGCTCAAAGCCAATGTTTTTATTAAATAGAGTTAGAACTTGGCCTGTCTTTAAAGGAGGGGTTTTTGGAAAGGTGCTTTATTCTAGTTTGTTTGCACTTTGAAGTGAGTTCCCTGCTCGCTATTTCTGGGAAATGTGGTTTCCTTTGACACAAACAGAGGGAAAATATATGGAATGCATGCACTACCTGTGGGCATTTTTCATTTTGCTCAGAGCTCAGTGCTACCAGCATTCACCAACAACACAGGAATCATCAGTCCTGGAAGAGGGTTCTGCACCACAGTGGACAAAACAAATGGATTAATTTTGCTCTCAATGCAAGGCTGTGAATTTATTCCATGTTCCTACAAATTATCAGAGTCTTCAAGCCACCAACTCCAGAGACAGCACCAGGCTGGGGTGTCAGGACATGCTTTAGCCTCATCCTTTGCCCTTCCCCTGTGGTGCAGATTTGCAAAGGACATCAGAACATGAACATCTCCCCCCTCCAAGTTACAGAGGTTTCTCTTCGTTGAAATAAAAATAAAAATCAGAAGCTGAAACCAGAATGTAGAATCTCAATTAATTAACCATGCCTTCAGACACGAGAGGTGATGATTGCTGTTGGACAAATCTGCAGAGAATCCCAGGATGGTTTGCGTGGAAAGGGACCCCAAATCCCACCCAGAGCCCCCCTGCCCTGGCAGGGACCCCTCCCACTGTGCCAGGGGCTCCCAGCCCCAGTGTCCAGCCTGGCCTGGGGCACTGCCAGGGATCCAGGAGCAGCCCCAGCTGCTCTGGGAATTCCAGCCCCACCCTCCAGGGAATAATTCCCGCCCAATATTCCACCCCAATCTCCCCTTTTCCAGTTTAAAGCCATTCCCTGTGCCCTGTTCCTCCCTCCCCAGCTCTCCTGGAGCCCCTCCAGCCCTGCCAGGGGCTCTGAGCTCTCCCTGGAGCCTTCTCCAGGTGAGCCCCCCCAGCTCTCCCAGCCAGTTTCCACAGGAGAGGCATAATCTGCTTATTTAAGTTGCAAAATAAGGACAGTGCTGAGTCTCTTATATAAAAGTTCATATCCCATGGGCCACAACAAAGTGTAGTCTGAATACTTACTACACACTGAGCTGCTGGATTAATACAAAAAATAATAATAAAATACAGAAATAAACATCAGAAATCATTAGATTGGCAATTCCATTATCTGCTCTTTTTCCAGGGCAGGAGGGTCCAACACAGAGCTCACAAACCTGTACCACACACACAAGCTTCTTTCCAGGTTATTCTGTGTTGCCCTTTGATGTAGCAATGAAAGAGGGCCAGATTCCCTCTCAGAGAGCTGTTTTGGAGAGGGTTGTGCTGGCTGCAGGGAGAAAACAAACCCTGGTGGGGGCTGGATGCTGAGGGTGCTCAGTGCTGAGGGGCACTCTGGAATTACCCAAGGCTTTCTCTAGGCTTTTCCATTCTGTCAGAAGTGTTTACACTCCCGGGGAGCTGCGAGTCAGCTGGGCAAAATGCAGCAAGGAAATTCCTCGAGAAAGGACAAGAAAGGCTGACAAAATCAAGAGGAGCAGTGCTCAGCCACAAACCACTTGGTCTGGAGAGGAACAGGAATATTCCCTCTCCTGGCACCCTGGGATTGCAGGAGAGGAGGAACAGCCAAGTGTTAAGGTTCTTCCTTTTTACAGAGGAGAATTTTATGTTGCTGGAAATAAAGATTTAATTTTTTTGTCCTCAAGGACTTTTTCCCTGGAAAGCTTTAACAATAAGGAAAGAGAAGGTTCTATTCTTAGCTGATTTTGGCAACTAATCCAATTAGCAACGGTAGTTGATTGGAGAGCCAACCAACTGAAATGAACTTGCCCATAAATCTTATCTTTTAATAACTTCAGCAACTTCCTCGAATTTATTTTTTTTTTTTTCTCTCTGTCTATTTTAGAATTCATGGTTTCCTGGTTAGCTCCCAGTATTTGAGACCCTCTGCAGCAATTTCTGCTCCCCCTCTGGCTGCTGGCACTGGGTGACACTGGGGTCCCCTGCCTGGGACACTGAGCACAGGGGGAGAAGAGATGGCCCAGGACCTTTTGGGTGGGAAATTCACCATTTCTTGCCCTCTCTCAGTGCAGTTTTTGGCCTTTTCATTCGATATAACTTTGCCTCTCCCCTCTGCTTTTATTTTTTTTTTTTTGTCCTTATCCCAAATCCAGGCTCAATTTCTCTCCATCTCCTTTTCCAGCTTCGTGAAAAGAACTATTTTCCAGTGCTGATCCTTCCTTGAAGGATGCCTGGCACCCCTTGGGTCGTCTCTCCTGTTTTTCCTGATAAAGAAGGAGGTGTCAGAGCACCTCCACAGACCCTAAACCAGGGAGGCACTCATTAATTAGCTGGGAGAGTTTCCCTGGCAGGCAGAGCAGAGGAATGTGTTCCCACTGGGCTCTCCCACTCCAGGTTCAGACAGGATATGAGGTTCCCCAGCCTTATCACTCCCCTGCCATGAACAAAGAAATACCTGGTAAAATTTAGGGATCTTTTCTTTATTAGGAGCCCACAGCTAACTTTGATAATGTCTCTGCAGTGTGCTTAAATGTTTCCAAGCTGTGGGTGTCCCATGGGCACGGGAAAATCATTCCTAGGGGTTTCTTCAGGATGCAGAAAGTTTCATGGAGTGCCCTATTTTACACACTCTTGTGTATCTTGTGATTATGGAGGTAAAATTTTCTTTACGAGCCCATTCCTCATAGAAATGAAATGAATGATTATAGATTCTTTGTAG
Organism: Sitta carolinensis; assembly: GCA_032173965.1. Lineage (NCBI taxonomy): Eukaryota > Metazoa > Chordata > Aves > Passeriformes > Sittidae > Sitta > Sitta carolinensis. Next base: position 34,323,151 of record CM063287.1, read on the forward strand.
TCACCCCTCTCAAAACTTGTTGCTATTGCTAAAAATTGTGAGAAGGAAAAGTCAGGAACTTGTTCCACATAGAAATGAAATGAAATGAATGATTGATGATAGATTCTTTGTAATCACCCCTCTCAAAACTCGTTGATATTGCTAAAAATTGTGAGAAGGAAAAGTCAGGAATTTGTTCCACATAGAAATAAAATGAATTATTATAGATTCTTTTTAGTCACCCCTCTCAAAACTCGTTGATATTGCTAAAAATTGTGAGAAGGAAAAGTCAGGAATTTGTTCCACATAGAAATAAAATTAATTATTATAGATACTTTGTAGTCAGCCCTCTCAAAACTCCTTGATAATACTAAAAATTGTGAGAAGGAGAAGTCAGGAACTTGTTCCACACAGAAATAAAATGGATGATTGATTATAGATTCTTTGTAATCAGCCCTCTCAGAACTTGTTGCTAATGCCACAGATTGTGAGAAGTCAGGAGCTGGAAAGGAGCAGCAATCTCTGCAGGGATGCCCTGCCCCTCAGCCCACGCCCCTGGCCAGCTCTGCTCGCCCCAGCATTGGCAAAGGGAGGGTTAATTCTGCAGGGCTCTCTTCCCAGGGCCTGGCTGTACCCCACAGCAGCATTTGTGCATTTGGCTACAGCTGAAATCAAGGTAGCTGGGGTTTGGGCAGAGAAAAAGCCGTTTATGTCCAGGATGTAGATAATTACAGTACATACCCTGTCCATATGTCCTGCACTGACCCTGAGAAGGGAGACCCTGCCTCCCCTGTGCAGCACCCACAGGGAGACCCCCCTACCTCATTCCTGATCCCCAGAGGCTCCATTCCCCTTTTCTAAAGCTGGGATATTTCAGGGACAAGGACCCTGCTGCAGACCCACAGTGGTGAGCAGTTCTGGGGGGAATTTGGGGAGAAATTGGGGGGCAACCCACAGTGGTGAGCAGTTCTAGGGGGAATTTGGGGGAACCCACAGTGGTGAGCAGCTCAGGGGGGAATTTGGGGAGAAACTAGAGGGCAACCCACAGTGGTGAGCAGTTCTGGGAGGAATTTGAGGGGATCCCACAGTGGTGAGCAGCTCAGGGAGAGATTTGGGGGGACTCACAGTGGTGAGCAGCTCTGGGAGGAATTTGGGGAGAAACTAGGGGGCAACCCACAGTGGTGAACAGTTCTAGGGGGAATTTGGGGGAACCCACAGTGGTGAGCAGCTCTGGGAGAGATTTGGGGAGATCCCACAGTGGTGAGCAGCTCTGGGGGGGAATTTGGGGAGAAACTGGGGGGCAACCCACAGTGGTGAACAGTTCTAGGGGGAATTTGGGGAGAAATTGGGGGGCAACCCACAGTGGTGAGCAGTTCTGGGGGGGAATTTGGGAGAACCCACAGTGGTGAGCAGTTCTGGGAGGAATTTGGGGGAACCCACAGTGGTGAGCAGCTCTGGGAGAGATTTGGGGAGATCCCACAGTGGTGAGCAGCTCTGGGGGGGAATTTGGGGAGAAAACTGGGGGGCAACCCACAGTGGTGAGCAGTTCTAGGGGGAATTTGGGGGAACCCACAGTGGTGAGCAGTTCTAGGGGGAATTTGGGGGAACCCACAGTGGTGAACAGCTCTGGGGGGATTTTGGGGGTATCCCACAGTGGTGAGCAGCTCTGGGGGGAATTTAGGGGATCCCAGTGGTGAGCAGCTCAGGGAGATGGCTCAGGGAGAAATTTGGGTGGATTTTTTTTTTTTTTTTCGAGGCCAGACTTGAAGAACACTCAATAACTAAAGCATGAGGACCACACACTGAACAATGAGGGGAAAAATACAGAGCAGAGCTGAACGAGGTGGGGATTGTGGGGGGGAAATCCTGTTTCTGATTATGGAACACAAGCCAATATCCTCGTGGATATGCACAGGGAGCCCAACCAAAGCTTGCAGGGTGCTTCATTACAGCACCCTTAATTTTAAATGTCTTTGAGACCTGAAGGGTGTTCTTTGCCTGTAATTGTTTGTATGCTAAAGAGAAGCAGCCGAGAGAGAAACTAGGCCCATTAGCAAATGAGGAAAGGAAAAAGATTAATGACAATTCAGAAATAACTCGAACTGATTTGACACTGGGGATCTGCCCCAGTTACAGCCTTCAGGGCCAGTCACCAGCACTCCACCAGCAGCACAAACCCAGGAAGCAAAGCAGGAGCTCTGGTGTGAACCCTTTAGCAATGGAGTTATTTATTTTTTAATTTCTATGTGTGTTTTGTCAGCCGAATTTTGTGGTTTGGGTTTGAAGCAGGGTTTATCAGTGCTCATTAGTGCCTGAAATTCTCTCTGGGGTCACCACAACCCTTTAAAAATGAGGAAGTTTTACTTTTTGTAGGAGTTAGTAAAAAATGTAGGTATAAAGAGCTAGTAAAAGGTAATGTATAGTGCATGGCCAGTGTGGACATGAATGCCATATGCATTATTTAGTAAATTGGACGTGCAGCCAATGGCTGGTTCAGAAATAATGAAGTGTGGGATGGTAGGAAAATTAACAAAAGGTGAAAAAGTTGATTCTTGCTGATGGATGCAAGCAGCAAAGCAGGTGTTGGGTTGGCTCAGTGACAAATGAGGGGGGTCTGCAAGAAATATCTGAAGGAAGCCAAAGCAGCAGAGGCTTCATGGTGAGGTGAGAGTGTGTTACAGCAGAGGGAGAAGAGAGAAAATGAGGAGAAAACACAGGAAAATATACAGGAAAATCACAGATTGAGGGAATCATTTCAGTTGGAAAAAGCCTTTAATATCATCAAGCCCAAACACAAACCTGAGACAAGTGACCCCTGGTGCCACACGTACACAGCTCTGCTGTGCCCTGGGTGGGACCAGGCTGGGAGCAGCTCCTGAACCCCCCAGCCAGGCCCCAACACGGGCTGGGGCTGCTGGGCACAGGGCTGGTGATGAGGGATGGGAGCTGAGCTGGGTGACCAGGGATGGGAGCTGAGCTGGGTGACCAGGGATGGGAGCTGGGCTGGGTGACCAGGGATGGGAGCTGAGCTGGGAGACCAGGGATGGGAGCTGGGCTGGGTGACCAGGGATGGGAGCTGGGCTGAGTGACCAGGGATGGGAGCTGGGCTGGGAGACCAGGGATGGGAGCTGGGCTGGGTGACCAGGGATGGGAGCTGAGCTGAGTGACCAGGGATGGGAGCTGAGCTGGGAGACCAGGGATGGGAGCTGGGCTGGGAGACCAGGGATGGGAGCTGGGCTGGGTGACCAGGGATGGGAGCTGGGCTGGGAGACCAGGGATGGGAGCTGGGCTGGGAGACCAGGGATGGGAGCTGGGCTGGGTGACCAGGGATGGGAGCTGAGCTGAGTGACCAGGGATGGGAGCTGGGCTGGGAGACCAGGGATGGGAGCTGGGCTGGGTGACCAGGGATGGGAGCTGGGCTGGGAACCAGGGATGGGAGCTGGGCTGGGAGACCAGGGATGGAGCTGGGCTGGGAGACAGGGATGGGAGCTGGGCTGGGTGACCAGGGATGGGAGCTGAGCTGAGTGACCAGGGATGGGAGCTGAGCTGAGTGACCAGGGATGGGAGCTGGGCTGGGAGACCAGGGATGGGAGCTGGGCTGGGAGACCAGGGATGGGCTGGGCTGGGAGACCAGGGATGGGAGCTGGGCTGGGAGACCAGGGATGGGAGCTGAGCTGGGAGACCAGGGATGGGAGCTGGGCTGGGTGACCAGGGATGGGAGCTGAGCTGAGTGACCAGGGATGGGAGCTGGGCTGGGAGACCAGGGATGGGAGCTGGGCTGGGTGACCAGGGACAGACCTGGCTGGGTGACCAGGGACAGACCTGGCTGAGTGACCAGGGACAGGAGCTGGCTGGGGAAGGTGTCCCAGCCCTGGCTGGACCAGCATGGTCTGCAGGGTCCCTCCCACCCCAAAGCATGCCAGAGCTCTCTGCTGGTGTGACAAGGTGGATCTAAATGCTGGGATCCACTTGTGGGATTGTGGCACAATAGCTGTGTCCGTCAGCAGTGATGTATTTCTGGGAAAACCAGAAGGGTTGGTAAGGATAAGGCTTTTACTGTCTGAATTTGGGAATAAAACCCTCCCAATGAAGACAGACTCTGACATAAAATGTCCAAAAATATAATTAAGATGGAGAGCTAATGAGGAGCACCAGCAGTTCATGGAGGTGGAAGCGGAGAAGGAGCTAAAAGGCCAAGAGAGAGCAGGCAGGAAGCAGAGCAGGACTCCAGGTGTGGTTTGGATTTTTTGGGAACAAGGCTGTCCAGAGCAGCTGGGGCTGCCCCTGGATCCCTGGCAGTGCCCCAGGCCAGGCTGGACACTGGGGCTGGAGCCCCTGGGGCAGTGGGAGGGGTCCCTGGGTGGAGTTTAAGATCCCTTCCAGCCCAAACCAGGCTGGGGTTCTCCCTGTCTCCCTTCCAGAAGCAGCTGTGCAAGACCTCCCCTTCCTGCAGGTCCCTGGGACACCAATCCCACCAAACCCTGCCAGCTTCAATGTTCCCAGCAGCCAGATCCACACTCCAGGGCAGGCATCCACACCCTCTGCTCCCAGCCCAAGCCACTGCTCCTCACTCCATGGAATAATGAGGAGGCCACTGCCGTGCCCGGGCGGATTCCCCTTCCCCTGCATCCTGCTGAAAGCAGCTGGCAGGCACGGGAAAGCCAGGCAAACCCTCCGTGGGGGGAAATCTGGGCTGTGGGAACATCTGAATCCCACGGCAGGGACAGGCAGAGCCTGGGGGGCTCCTGTGGCCAGGGCAGGAGGGGAGCTGAGGATCGTGCTGCCTTTTGAGAGGAGAGGAAAATGGGGAGAAGGGTGAAGAGCAGAGGATGCTGCAAGCCTGACACCCAGGGTAAGGATCCCTCCCTTTGCTGGAAGAAAAAGAAAGAAAGCTGGGATGAAGGGAGAAGAATTTGTGCCTTGAAAATGACACATCCCAAGGCAGGTGACACGAGGGACAGAGCCCAGGGTGGCGCCCGTGGCCTCACCCCAAATTGTGGAGCTGGTGTTGGATTTTGCTCACATTTGGTTCCCTGCAGAGCAAAGCTGCAGGAAGAGCGATTCCAAGGAGGTGGGTGTGCCGAGGGACGAGAGGAGGGGACAGAGCTGGAACTCGCTCAGCAGGCTGAGAGCTGAGGCTCGGGGGAACAGGGACACAGGCAGGGAGGAGGAAAGGGGAGCGGACCCAGGCAGGGCTGGGAGAGCAGCAGGAGGAAAAGGACAACACCTGCCCAGGGGTCTGGGGCGGGAACTTTCAGGGTTTTGGGGCTGGAATTCCCAGGTTTTTGGGGCTGGAATTCACGGATTTTAGGGCAGGAATTCCCAGAGTTTTGGGGCTGGAATTCCCGGATTTTAGGGCAGGAATTCCCAGAGTTTTGGGGCTGGAATTACCAGGTTTTTGGGCTGGAATTCCCGGATTTCAGGGCAGGAATTCCCAGGTTCTTGGGGCTGGAATTCCCAGATTTTAGGGCAAGAATTCCCAGATTTTAGGGCAGGAATTCACGGATTTTAGGACAGGAATTCCCAGATTTTTTGGGCTGGAATTCCCAGGTTTTTGAGCTGGAATTCCCAGGTTTTTGGGGCAGGAATTCCCAGATTTTGGGCAGGAATTCCCAGATTTTAGGGCAAGAATTCCCAGATTTTAGGGCAGGAATTTCCAGATTTTAGGGCAGGAATTCACAGATTTTAGGGCAAGAATTCCCAGATTTTTTGGGCTGGAATTCCCAGGTTTTTGGGCTGGAATTACCAGGTTTTTGGGGCAGGAATTCCCACAGAAGGTAAAATTCCACGGCCTAAGGAAAGAAATCAATCCTTAGGAGAAGCCTATGGCCAGGTGAGAATGAAAAAACATCGATGAGCAAGGTGATGGAAAGTCAAAAATCTGCCACAGTGTTAAGAGTGGAACAAAGATAACAAAATCCAGAGTTGAGGAAGTGAATGGGTGGAAAAATACTGAATCAGAGGAATTCTGGGCAGAAGAAGAGTCTGGACAGAGCCAAGGTCAGAGGGGGTCACAGCAGAGCAGAGGCTGCTGGGGCTGGCAGGTGCTTTGTAAGAGCTTTTTTAAAAGTGCATTAAAAAAATAAGAAACGAGGAGAAGAAAAGAGAGAACTCAGTTGGACAAAACGAAGGGAAGAAACAGCAAGAAGCAGAAAAAACCCAGTGTAAGGAATAAATAAACAGAGCCCCTGGGCTCCAGCCCTGCTGAGGGGAGAGGCCTGGGCAGACATCAGGGAGCACTATTTTCCTGTCCAAAACTCCTGCACTTATCATACCATTAGAAATGTAATTTCTTAGGCTGGCTGTAACTCTGTAATGCAGCAAAATATGATTTGAGGGCTGGATTGAATATTGAGATTTCTAATTGCAGCGCCGTTAGACTGAGAATTACAGCCAGCAGGATAATTCCCTCCGTGTTTTCCTTCAGAAAGCCCCTCACAGGGGTCTCACTGCCCCTCTGGGGGCTGTCCAAACCCCAGAAAGGTTTTCCCACACTGTTTCCTTTGGCACTGAACCCCAGCAGGGTCCCCTGGTGCCCATCCCAACAGGGTGGGGATGCAGGAGCTGCTGCAGCTCTGACAGTGCCACTTAAGGAGCCATCAGTCAAACTCTTTTTAGGAATAAAAAGGGCTTTCAGAGCACTCATTTTTCACATGTCACACAGCATTAAAGACCTGAGGGTTCCTACACCATGTGGTGACAAAATCATGGTATGTAAAAAAAAAATATGAACCCATAGAAAGAGAAATATTCCTAAATATATAAGGATAACCCTAAATAAGTAAAGATAAATTAACCCTCACCATTCTGTGACTCTAAATAATTGTGGCTCACTCAGCAAGACTGTGGGACAAATCCCAGGGTTTGAAAGTTATATAACTCCACTTGTTTAATTAATTAATTTACTTTTTATATACAAAACTTAGAAAACTCAAACCCCTCCTCCTGGGAAGGCTGCCCTGAATATCCCTGATTTCCATGCATGCCACCCCGATGACTTCACCCTCCAGAGGTGTAACTGAAAGCAGAGCTTTTAGGGGTTTTTAGTGCAACTTCCCCAGCCCCAACCCACCATCCCTGCCAGGCTGAGGAGCAATTAGACAGATCTCACACCTTGCAGCCCTCACCTCCAGCCAAGCCAACACCCCAGCACACTTAGCCTGCCCTTTTTTTTTTTTTCCAATTTCAGCATGTTCAGTGTACCAATAATGCTCTGATGCATTTCACTCTTGACTGCATACAGTGAGATTGCTAATCAGGATTACTCGATTCAGTCAACACTGATTTCAATAAAAAGACCAAAAAAAATTATCATAAATATAGAGAAAGTGCTGGCGGCGGTGACAGGTGATTAAAATCTCATTCACTTGGAATCAGCCTGATTCATGGTAGTGGAATAGAGGAAGTCTTCATATCAGCAGCAGATGATTATTATCTCACTCACTCCAAGTCACTTCTGATTGCACATGCACACACAAACTGGCACAAAGTAGATTCATGAACAACAAATCATCATGCAGGGGGCTGACCTCCTTAAAATGAGGCTTTGTATAATAATTCTTCAGAAACAAGCAGATATAGGGGGATAATGCTAATTTACAGAGTAGGCAGAACAAGCAGGCTCACATTAAACACCCAGTGTGGAAAGGAAGCGAGGAGATGCCAATAAATTCTCAGTATTGAGCTGAAATACCCAGCATTAATTGATTCAAAGCGTTTGTTTTCATCTGTTTGGACACAATTCCAAACCTGAAAATGAAGTATTCAAAGTACTGCTTCAAACAAACAGTGAAGGGTTCACACAGCAGGATCGCCCAGTGTTTTCATTTGAGAAGCAAAACTTCCCTGAAATATGATTTTGTTCAGCTATGAGCATGTCCCTGTGTCCTGTACTTTGAGAGCACAGATAAATTCAGTGCACTGGTGAATTTTTTACCTCTTAAGGTAAATTTAGGTTGGATATCAGGGAAAGGCTCTTCCCACAGAGGGCTGAACCAATTCCTCCAGGAGCAACACCTTCCCCCTTACACAGGACACTGCTAATACATTAATTAGAGACTAAACATGCTAATGACAGGGCTCTTTTCTTCAAGCAACACAAACTGTGAGTGTTCTCACACCAAGGAACCCCAGGCATGCAGCGGGAAGTGACATCTTCAAAATATATCCAACTTCCTGAGCAAAATAATGCCCTGTCCTGCCACCACTAACTGAGAACACTTTTAGGTAAGTATGTGCTATCTGCTTATGGTTAAACCCCTTAAAATCTAAAAATAGATAGATAGATAGATAGATAGATAGATAGATAGATAGATAGATAGATAGATAGATAGATAGATAGATAAAATAGTGAATTAATTCCAATTTCTTAGTGCACTCTCCCCTGGCTCTACATACACTCAGAGCTCAGTGAGTGTTGGGCAGAAAAAGCTTCTGCCAAAGGAAGTTAAACAATTGCAGCTTCTGCTGCTGGTCTGGAGGAGTTTTTCCCCAGATTGACAGTGCAATCAAAGGCAGGAGCAGTGGCAGTGTCAGAGTGCAAGTCAATAGCTGGGTGAGACAGTGTGTGACAGAAAGGAGGAGCAGCAGCAGTGGCTGCAGAGCTGCCCTGGAGCCCCAGTGCTCCCAGCAGCTCCACACTGGGCGGGCAGTGGGCAGGGAGCAGGGCCAGGTGTTCCCCAAAAATCTACCTGGGGAAGGGGCAGGGCTTTGGGGTGGCCACCAACCCACCCAGCTGGGGCCATCTGGGCTCTGTCAGGCTGACACAGGGGAGCTGGCCAGCAGAGGAAGTGACCCAGTAGCCCCAACACTGGGGAGAGATAATGCTCAATTCCCTGCAGTGTCTGCATCTGATAACCCAATTATCCCCAGTCTATTTTTTTTTTTCAAAGTCTCTTTGAACCTGTGACCCACTACAAACAAAATGTATTTGTGTTGTTCTTAGCTGCTAAACTCTGAAACAACAAAGGGCCTGGGGAAGAGTTGCCAACTTGTGTATTTCTTCAAGGCCTCCAACAATTACATTCCCATCAATCCAGTGCATTATTTTTAAACGGGGGTATTTTGTGCTCTGGAAGGAGTTGAATGGCAAAAGTGATTTAAATACACCGTTCAAGATTAAACCCCCACTGACTAAGCAGAAATAAATGAAGCCAGGAAACACTCTGCTAAAGCATTTAACATAAGTTAAAAGTGACACTTGTTATGCAGCAAATGTCAGTCCAGCTGCTCTTGTTATTTATTAAACATCTCTTTTATTTTGGACAAACACATCAAATTGGCTAACTGCTTCCTGGTACAATTTATATTTTTATATATATATATATTTATAAACACCATTTTCTTCTGGAGGGGACAGCTTCTGCCAGGAAAGAAGTTAGAAAGAGCAACATTTCTCCCAGATTGCTCTTACAGCAACTACAGACCCCAGGACTTGCTCTTCCATTTATTCATCTATTTTTCTCTCTCCTCCTTTGTCTTTTTGAGTATGAACTGGGTTCTCTACACTTCTGTGCCATGCTGTCAGCTGGAGGAACCCACTTCTTAAAGAGTGGAACACATTGAATTTGTATCTGCAGGCAATTAAGGCTGGGATTATTTGGGGGCTCAGATGATGTCATGGCAAGCCAGAAGCATCTTTCAACAACCAGAACCCAGGAGAGCCAAGTAATCTGAAAATTACACCACAGGAATCATAGGTAATCAGCAGGGTTGTTTATCACAACAGGGCAAATTAAGGGAGAGCTCTTTCTGCTGACTGGGAGCTCTCCTGAAACCACAGGAAAGCACAATAAAAACCCCAAGGTTGAACCAACGGTGCAAGGTGGCTCGACAGGCAAAGAGCTGTGGTAGAGAGACCACGAGGAGGACTTGCAATGTTTGTAAATCAAAATCATTCTGGAGTTTAAATGCCACCTGAAGGAGGTGTGGGGATGATGGTGGGGCACAGACACCCCTTGGTGTAAATGAGACTGAAAATCCCCTGAGGGGCTGGACTGCACGACCCAGCACACATGGAATGACCCACACAGACATGCAGCACACAGAATAAAATGTTCCATCACCTTCAGGAGGCAGATCAATTGTTAATTCCACCATATGTTCAAGCATATTCTGGTGCATTAGTGTCTTCGGAAAAGCTCATGGAATGGGAGGGAATGTGTGAAAACATCCATGCTGTGCCAGTAAGTAGTTATTTTATGTTTGTAATTTTAGTTTTACTGACTTTGGGCCTAATCCAGTTCGGGGAGCTCCAGCTCTCCTTGGCTGGAGCCCTGGGAGGGGTGATGGGGTTATGGGGGCTGGGTGGTGTGGAGGGAGTCCAGCATTCCCTGTGGGATGTGCAGGTCCCAGGGGGCTGGAGGGTCCCAGAAGCCTCTGGGATTTGAGGGCTGGTGGGACACAACACCCTGGGGCTCTGCTGGGGTCCTGAATACACAGCTCCTCCCAGAGCAGGATGTGGGAATGGCCTGAGCGAGCTTGAGCAACAACATCAGAGGGGACCCCAAGTGATGCCTCCAAGGGCTGTGTTCCTGTCAAATAAAATTCCATTTCTGCTCACCCTGGGCTGTGTCTGTGGATGCACACGTGACAACACCAGGGTGGAGTTTCAAGGTGTGTTCCAACCCAAATTCCATGATTCTCTGACAACCAGATGCAGGACTGATGGTGCACGTGCACGGGTGGGAACCCACAGCTATCTGTGGGTGTCCACAGGTCCCATCAGCTGGGGACAGGCAGCCCAGCTACCTTGCCAGAGCAGCCCAGCCCAGCCCTGCACACCAGGGCATCCCCTGGGGTCTCCTCCAACACCCACAGCACAGATCCTGCTCCCTTCTCCCAGGAAATGCTCTGGGTCCCACCAGGCTGGAGACTGGATGGGATTTAATGTCCCTTCCAACACAGATTATTCCATGATTCTACAACCAACACTTGGAAGTGACTGAGGAGGAGATGAAATTCCACAGTGAAGCAGGAGCCATGGGCTCCCCCCGACCACGTGAAGGTCAAGTGTTGGAAAAGCTGCAGGAGGCTCTCCAAAGATGGTACATGAGGTGATTAATTTGACTTTTCCTGTGGTTTGGGTGCCAGGGAGCTGCCCTGCACAGGAAGGACAGCAGGGAAACCCACACAAGCACAGCTGGCTGAATCATCCTCTCGAGCTCCCCAGGCAGGAGCGGTGGAAGTCACGCTTAGCTCACTTCCCAGAGAGCAGAAAACACGCACACACAAAAGCAAAATAGCAGGTAATGAGATAAAAAGCGATTAAATGTGAGATGCCTTTAATACCTTAACCCTTTCTGAGCCCAGGCCAAGTGCAGTGGCTTGCATGGCCCTGTTTGTGCCTGCTCAGCTGTAAAAATGAACGGGATCAGTGGGAACACCACGGTCTCCACTGTCCTCACAGCTGCACTCACTTTTCCTGTCGCAGAAATCTGCTCGGGCAAGCTGGGCTGCCGTAAGTAAATGTGACTCTTATGCTTAAAAAATGACACCACACACATCTCAGGTTGTCACTGACTGTCACAGGGAGCACCTCAGAGCTGCAGAGAACTCCCACCCAAGGAGCCAAGGCACGGAAACCTCAAATCCCCCCGGAGCCCCCGGGTTCTGCCGCAGTTCCTGCAGCAGCCACGGCTTTGCTGGGGAATCCTAAGGATGCTCCAGTGCAGCAAACTGTGCATTTCCATCCCATCCTGGGCTTTGTTTTGGTTTCCAGTCCTGCCTCA
>CM063287.1:34339858-34347358 GCA_032173965.1 Sitta carolinensis
TTATTAAACCAAAAGGAAAAAAAAAAAAAAAAAGAAAAAAAAAGAAAACCCAAAACCAAACAACTGCACAGAGCACAATTAGTTTCGTTTTATACTGTAGCTCAATCTAACTTCTAATTATTTATAATCATTCTGGTTTTTATATCTGAAACTCCATTATTTCCGAGTTATGTGGTTTGGAAAACAGACACAGATAAAATTACAGCAGTCAGTCACTAAAAAGGAGGGTGCTGAAGGAAACTCCAGGAGTTAATGCTGCTAAAGAAAAGATGGATCTGTTCCAGCACCTGGATACACAGAGGATGAGAATGTAGGAACAAAACCTGCAGAAAAACTCAAGGTGGCTACAAATCAAAGAAGGTAAGATTGTCCTTGGATTTCTGGAAGTAGTGGAAGCAGGAAACTCCCACACCACACTCAGAGTTATTCAGGATTAGAGAATTTAAAAAAAAAAAAAAAAAAAAAAAAAAAAAAAAAAAAAAAAAAAAGAGAGAGAAAAGTGGTCGCTAGAAGTACTGATGGCATAATTCATAGAGAGCAGGCACTGCCCAAGCCAGGACACCTTCCCAGGTCTAAAATCAACCTCCAATGGAAAGAATCAAAGTTTTGGTGATGTTTTTCCCTATCACTGCCTTTCCTTCATCCCTGTGGAGCCCAGTGACCAGCAGACATCCAGTCACAACCACCCTGGGAAGCAGTGGGAGGCTGGAGCAGAACTCCCTAAATCTCCTTGTACCTCCAGCTCCTGGAGTGTTTGTTTCCAGCAGGACATCCCCACTGCAGTCCCCCTGAAGGATCCCTGCCTGGCTTCACAAGCCTGTTTGGATTAGCACAGGCAGCTCGCTGCCCACCAGCATCTCGTGAAGCACAGAAGAACTGCACAAACATAAAGAGGAAATCCTAATCAAATTTGGATTGGTAAAGAGCATTCCTGACAATCCACACAATACCAAGACCAATTCAATTTTATTGGTTGTTATTCAAAAGAAAGGGCACTCGCATCTCTCCTTTGTGCATTAATAACCTCACTTCAACGAGAGGATTGGGATTTTTATTTTGTCCAGGTTGGGGTTTCTGATAGGGCTCGTTGTTTGGTTTGCAGCTGAACTGAAGGCTCTGTGCAGCCACGGGGCCGGGGAGCAAACCAAGTGTGTGGTGAAGATTTTCAGTGGTGAATTCACCTCTTGAATGAGAGCACCACACCCTCCGTGCTGTCAAATTAACTTCTTCTCCTGCACATGTCTCAGGAAAATGAGCTTATCCCAGAAGCGAGGCTGGACCTTTGCTTTTTAACAACTCCTTCAAGCGTCCAGGTTAATTTTTGTTCTGCTACTCTTCCAACCATTTTTTCCTCCGAAACTTTTACCAAGTGCAGCGGGAATTTGACATGGAAGCCCTTGTTTGTATTGCTACTTTCCCAAAGCCTCCTTAAACACTGCTGGAGGCTTAGGCCAGGTTTCTTTATTTCCTTTTCTATTTCTTTATCATTAAGGCCAAGGAGTTTTGAGCGAGCAGGATCCCGCTAATCGCTTGCCCCAGCCCCCATGGCTTTGTTTCTGTCAAAATAGCTCCTTTCAGCGGCTGCAGAGCGAGCTGTCTGGGCAAATGAACTGCTCTTTCTCACCAGATGTGTAACCGTGTTTCGTCTTTCACGAGAGACAAGCTGGAGCCGACTCCTTCCGCTAGCTGGGCCTATGCTACATGTCTTACAACAACACAAATGTAAGCCCCTTCCTTTCCACACATGTTAAACTCATTTCCTAGTGAATTATTGGGAAAACACGGCGCTGTCCTCGGATGCTGCAGCTCGCTCTCCGCGCCCCTGGAACGGGCGCCACGCCGCCGTGGGCTCCGGGTCATTTTTGCTGGCTGTGAAACTTCTATTTTGCTCAAAGTGTGGCAGAATTTTTTTTAATCGTTATTATTGTTATTTATTAGGGTTTGTTTTATTTTTTTTTTTTTTTTTTTTTTAATTTGCCTCCAGCCTTGCCACCTGGAAATCTCCAAGCCCCGCGGAACAAACACCTTCGCTTTCGCCCGAACAAACGCTGTTTACGCTCCGGGTATTTTCCATCTTGGAGAAATAAGGAGAGTTTGTTCACAGCAAAATAAAACCTAGAACGGAGCCAGCCACGCTCTGCTAGAGCTGAGCTGATACATCGAGGAACCAGCAAGTTTTTCCTCGGCTTAAAACATTAAAGAACCAAAACAGTTAACAGCAAACTCACATCTCGTAAAGCCCACAGTGCCCCTCAGCCTGTAAAATTCCCCAGCTCCAGCTTTTTTTTTTTTTTCTTTGCTCTTTTTTTTTTTTTTTTTTTTTTTTTTTTTTTCAGTTACATCTTTATTTTAACAGGGCATTAATAATGCCAGTATAAGGTTGCGCTGTACAGGTTTGACCACAACCGTTTTTGCGAGATTTGCTGTTAAGATAAACAAGCCGGCGGAGCTGCTCGGCTGGCAGCGGCACCCGCCTGAATGGCTCTCATTTTCCTCAGCTCCGCCGGCGCTGCCAAGCGCAGGTTGAGCTCCCGCGTCCCCTTCCCCTCGCCCCGCATGTCAATCACCCCCTGGCATCCCCGGTGACAATTTCCATCCTCCCAGCCTGGAATTTCCACCTCCTCCAGCCCCGGCGAAGCGCTCCCCGCCTCAGCCCTGCGAGTAACCCAACACCGGGGCTGCTCCCACCCCCGGCCCCCCGAAATCTCCCTGCGTTAGCAACGGAGCCTTATTAAACCCGTTTCTACCACTTTGTGTTTCACAGGTTGTTTTTTTTAATTATCTGCTGTCTGAGAGTAATTATTTACTTCCTGGAAGCTCACGTACCAGAACTCTGAGTTTGAAAGATTTTTCCATAACCTAATCCAATTCATCAAAGGCATCCTAACAAAATTACAGGCTCTGGCAGTATCTTTGCTTTTCACCTGATAAGGCTGCAGCAGAAGCCGGGATGGTTTGTATCAGGGTCCCTCCTGGAGTATAGTTTTTGACAGCTTTGCTTAAATCCCTCTCTCCCCCCGCTTTTCCTCTCTCACAAAAGCACGGGATTTTATTATTCCCTCCTCCTAGAGCCGTGCAATGCTTTGGGCTTCAAATAATCAAGTATTAGACGGGGCGGGGGGGAGGAAGCGGGGCAGGAGTCTCACCCAGCACGTTTGGGATTTCCTGGGGAGCAAAGCTCTGGCAGCCGTCCCCCAGCGCATCCCAGGTATTCCCACAATTTCCTGGGCTGCTGGCTGTGCCCCGGTTGGGAGCAAGGATGGAAATGCTGCGACTCGGGTGACCCGAGGGAAAGAAAGCAGAAGGGGGGGAGGAAGCGCGTCCCAAGTCCCGGTTCTGGGGTGCGGGGGAGCTCGGAGGGGCCGAATTGCAGGCAGGACTTTGATTTGCCATTTTCTGCTCGGGTTTTATGTACATTTTATGCACATTATGTACCCGGCGTGTGCCGAGTCCTGGTTTAACAGGTGAGAGGCGTTCGTACCTGCACGCCTCATACCCAATCCAGCCACCCTGGCTGCAAACACATCCCTCGCAGCTAAACCCATTAATCTACAATAAACCACCTTCTTAAGGAGAAAAAAAAAAAAAAAAAAAAAAATCAGTGTCGGGTTCCTGATAGCAATTTTTTTCCAGAACTGGTTACCCAGGAAAGTTGTAATTTTTTAATATACTCTGAACTTGGTAGTGCCAATAGGATGCTGAAAGCAAAAGAGCAGCTGAGCTATTTTAAGGTCTGTTCTCCCAGCAGTTTGGGGCACATCTTATAAGAAAAAAAAAAAAAAAAAAAAAAAAAAAAAAAAAAAAAAAAGACACCAAACTGCTCTGTTTTCATTGCATTATGCAGATGAAATGACAAGTTGTCATTTAAGAAGTTAATAAACAGTCACCATTTTGCAGGTTATCCAAATGCTACTGAATAGAAAACCTTGGATCCCTAAATGATGTGTAATTAAAATTATTTAAAAAATCCTCCTTGACAGGCCAGGGCTTAGCCAAAATGTAAATGACATTAAAGAAGACAATGAATTTAATTTTATTTAATGTCCCTTTTTGCAGATCCTCATTTACATAGCATTTTTAACAAAAGCGTTGACCTTATAAATGCTGGCATTTGTACAGCTTCTGCAGAGTTGGATTTAATCATGCTTTCGCAAAGCCATAAGGGAAAAAGCTTTAAGTTCTCTGGTTGGATATGGAGTAGGAATAAAAACATTGGGACTGGTCAAATGTTTATCCTCCTTGCTTCTGAAAACAACCTGACAAGAAGATGTAAAGGTCTAGGGAATAACCCATTGCTGTTTCTAAGGCTTGGTAATAATCATACATAATCGTTTGGAAATATAGCTAATAAAAAATATAATGAGTGTTCAGCAAAATCGGCATTAGGCCCAAATTACATGATATTAATACTTGAACAGGTGCAGAAAGGCGCTTTAAATGAGGTAAATGAATAAAATGTCCCAGAGCACAACTGTGTGCACTGACAAAAAGTCAATCACATGAATAATTCAGCGGCCGGGACTGCCAGCAAAGGTCAGCGGCTCTCACCTTTGTGACGGGAAGTGAAAGGAAACGCTGCTGACGAAAAAAAAAAAAAAACCCTCGCCCTCCAGCCGCCGCCGCCACCCCGCCGAAGGTGTAAACTTGGAGTAGGGAGGAATTAAAGCGCTGCACCGGAGAGCCGGCAATAAAAAAATAAATAAATAAAAAAAATAAATTAAAAAAAAAAAAAAATACCAGCATGAACAGCCAAGTGGTTTAGGGAAAATAATCTGAAATTACAGCCAGGGAAAGGTTAAGGGGGGTGGCTACCAGCAATGTCAATTATCTCCCAAATCTGAGGTCAGGCAAAAGGTATTTTAAGAGCCTACGGGATTGAAATTTTGTAACAGCTGTTAAATATGACAAAACTTTTTATTCCCCCCGAACTACAGCTATTCCAAACTCCGTATGAAAGAAATGGGATAAGCAGATGTCTGGCTTCCATACAGGAAAGTAGGACACACTTGGAATGATAAGTCTCCCCAACTCTATAGAATAATGCCAGGTTGGTGGGGAGGGGGGTGCGTGCTGCCCACGGAGATGCCAGCGAGCAGTCGGGCTGTGATGGTGCCATCTGGAAAGGCTCTGCCAAGCAGGAGCTGCCTCTGCTCCGCCAGCTCTGCCCGCCCGGCACGGCAGCACCGCGCCCGGGCTCCGGCCCCCAGCAGGAATTTCCATCCCTCCCCAGCGAAATATCTGCTGGTGGCACGTTGGAACGGTCCTAGGCCAGAGTGTGGTTTTGGTTTAGCAGTTACAGCGGCATCCTGTAATCATTTACAGCCCTTGGAATGTATGGGTGAAATAGGAGAGATTTATCTGTTCATAGTTGTGATATGTAGACAATGGGTGTTCCTAATGAGGAACATCTGCTTTTGTGTTTTCCCAGAAAACATTATTCCACTATGAAAATGATACTCCCATCCTTTTCAGCAGCACCGCAAAGAAAATATGGGCCTTTTCCTTTCTTTTATTTGCTTTTCTTTGGGTCAATCTAATTTCCCAGGGACACTTTTTCTGTGGCATCTTTTTACTGACTGCGCTGCAATTTACGGTGGGTTTGTTCTTTAACACGTGAGGTACTGTGCTGAGGAACAGCCCCGAAATGCCAGCAGATACTTAAATGTGTACAGTAATAAAAGCCTCCCCGCTCAGCCATGCTCCGTGAGAAACATCCAGGCGACGTAAATAAAAATTCCCAGTGAATTAAAAGGTCGCGGAGGCTCCTGACACCGAAAACCGCTTCCAAGGCCTCGGGTTTGGCTTTTACATTTCCAGCCCACTGCAGGATTCAAACATAGAATTACACAAGTTTGTTTAAAATATCAGCGCTGCTAATAAATTGTTACTCCTGAGGTGCATAAGGTTTGTTGGTGTTTTTTCCTTCTGGTTTTTGGGGTTTTTTCCCGGCCCAGCGCATAAACAATTCCGACTATCACGGAGTCTCCTAGTGTGGGCTGGAAGAAATGGGTGGCCATAGATCTCAATTCAGGATTGAATTATTGGTTCATATCCTGAGGACAAATATGCCTTATCTGGTCAAAAGCTGCTAAATGTATCCAAAGGACAAAAGGATCTAGTGAAGCGTATTGGATATAATTCTCTTATTTTTTTCAAGCCAACTACCCAAGCGACTCCACTTCCTATGGGAAACTGTAAATTGACCCCCAAATGTGACAGGGAAAGGTTGCTCCGTGATGCTCAAGAGGGAAACACAAGCCTGAAATCCAACCCTGACAACAAATTTCGGCACCAGACTCCGAGCAAAAACGTAAATATCGGGGGTTTCGAGCCCGCCTCAGTGGTTCCAGAGGGCCAGGGCTCCTCGGGAGCTTCCTGCTGGCCACACTTCCCTCCTGCCCTGGCTGGGATTTGCTGGAGCAGACATCACACCCCACAAACCCGGCTGCAGAGGCCACCCTGCCCAGCTCCAGACTCTCTGACATGAGAAGTGACAACTCTCTTTAGGAGGCTAAATCCATGCCATCCCCATCGAGCCCAAATCTTGAACATTCCTAATGCAGAGGGTGATTAAAATTGCCATAAAATTGTCCTGTCTTTAAATTTAGAAGCACAGCAGATTTTTCATCAATAATTAAGATCACTAAAGCATTTATGCTAGGCATAAATGGAGTTTCAATCTTCCTTATTCAAATAAACATGATAAACCCATTAACCAAATGTTTTCTGATTTTTTTTTTTTTTAATCTCTTCTCATGCTGCTGGAATATCAAATGATCCCATAGTTCTGATAGTTTGGGGGAGGTATAAAAGCACTGGTGTTGGGCAGCTTGGCTCAGTTTTGCCAGGATGTCCCTTCTCACGACTGATATAAATTATCTCACAGCAACTCCAGGATGTTGGTATGGAAATATCATCAGAAGCCCTAAAAAGGTGATGTTTGGCCACGTTTTGGCACGTGCAAGGGCCACAAACATCAGCTCCTCGTGCACGTTGAGTGGACACTCCAGAGGCATGAAAGGCTCCACAGCTCTGAATCAGAGTCCGACCGAGCTCAGAAAAGCAAAATATTATTCTAATTTTCATTCCTGGCTAATTTTCCTCGCGTTCTGCTGCAGTCACACTTTAATGCAATTCACCATTTACATCTGCAAAAGTCACCCATCTCTCCAAAAAGAACTCTGCACAATGAACTTGCCCGTAATCCAATAATAAAAGCTGTAACACGCTGCCTTGCATTTACTACGCCGCCAAGATTCCTCCACTTCCAACTATTTTTTAGCCAATAAAGCAGAAATAAATCCAGCTCGCGAGGCAACAACCCAGCACGATATGATTTCCATAGCTAAAACACTGAAGACAAATATAATTATATTGATTTTTTTGTACTTGGACTTCTATAAAGTGGTGAACTCGTTCTCAATTGCCTGACACAATCCCAGAGTGATGGCAACAACTGGTCAGCCCTATTTGATTACTAATAAGAGAGATGTCCCTTCT